>JAALXN010000829.1:0-56313 GCA_012978555.1 Fusarium drepaniforme
TCCACCACCATCTGCCCCGTCACCAAGGACGAGGAGAAGCCTTCCATCACCAAGACCGTCCAGCCCTCGGGCCCCTGGACCTGCCACGGCTGCAACTCTACCGTCGTCACCAAGCACACCACCCAGAACCCTGAGCAGCCTCAGCCCACCAAGCCCGCTGGAAACGGCGAGTCCCACGAGACTGAGGTCAACGTTCCCTCCCAGGTTCCTGCCCAGTCCTCTGGCGCTGTCCCCAGCCAGGATGAGGAGGAGCCCGCCCCCACTGTCGTCTCTGTCAACATGGTAGGTGTATCATTTAACAGCTCATATATTCAATAACTAACATGGCCTAGGGCAACTCTGCTTCTGTTTCCAGCTTCCTTGCCGCCGCCGGCATTGCTGTCGCTGTCTTCCGCCTCCTTTAAGCGCCTTCTTGATGTAGTTTAAGGGTTGATATGTAGATTGATAACTTTGCGTGACATCTACTCTCGCCATTTACTGTACATTTACACTTTTATGGAGGAAAGATTTAATGAGTAATTGTTAATTGATGTTATTACTCTGGCTTGTACATGGCCAGGAACGTTTCAATCTGGTTATCCGTTGCTGTCTATTTGTGATGTGAGGTCTGCTTCTTGATGGCCCGTGAATGCCTTATGAGTTATAAAAGATACGAGTCCAGAGGACTCAGACGGTTTGATGATTCTAGTTTTCTTGGTGAGAAAAAGAAAGTGTTGCGCTAGTGTAGAAAACGCTTTGGGCACTATCGAAACGAGTTATGATTCTAAATCAACTTTCTCTAGCTGTAACTATGTATGCCGTTTTGCTGTTTTTATGTGCTGATTAGGTCGTGATTGCTGGTCCTCTTTCTTCCTCCATAAATGAGAGCTTTGAAGCAGACAATTAGGTGAGAGGAAGAAAAAGGTCAACCCGTCAAGGGCTGGCATCGACATGCGTCCGCTCAGGGAGCTCAGGGAGCAGATGGTCGCAAATATATGGAAAACCTAGCCGGCGTGAGCCCGCATGCCACGTTGCTGGACATTGTGCACCAGATGCGGCATATGCAATCAACGGATCCGCACGACCAGATATTCGGCCTCATTGGGCTTGCGTTGCCCGCTGAGATTACTGGATTTGTTCTCGATTAGGTATTCGGGGGGTTGGGAGGTTACCGATGAAAAATTCTATAATCATGCACTTAGTAGTGTGTTATGGCAAGGAATGGCGAGCTAACGGCGAGAATTTGCACCTATTAAGTTGGGTAGGGGGAGAAAAGAGACTAACTAGTTATAACTTAGTAAGGCTTAATGTGATTTGTAGATATCGTGTCAATAGACAGGCAGGTGATTCAAATCTGCAACACAGGTTGAACAGACCAGGTAGGGTTAGGGTGGTGGACAAACTTGAAGGTGAGTGCTCTGTAAAGAAGACAAGACTATGCATCTTCATGGGGGCTAGTATTACTTTCAAACCCGGTATATCTTGATTAGACCGTTCTATGATGAAACTACTGTCAGCATTGTTGCAACGAGGCTCCAAGGTTGTAATTCGGGCTGGCGTTTGTGGAGTTCATCACGCGCTATGATTGGCTAATGCGAGGGTATCTATCAGCTGTTCCTGATCCTTCAAACATTCAGCTTGAACCCCCGCTTTGCCTAAAAACTTCAACCCCAGAACGAGAACTCAGCGCCGAGAGACCGGGAACCTAACAGACGCTTCTGGCCTTCTGAACTAGCTAGTCGATCCTTATGCTAGGATTGGCTGCATGCGGATAACAAAGAGTGCACACCAACCCACACTTCCCAGATCACCTTCGTCCCAACAAAATGTCAGGACCATCAACGGCAACCCCTTGCGTAACCTGCCATTCACTAGCCCTCGGAGATGAATACGCGAATGAAGGCTTAAAGCTCCCTCTTTCTGACCTTCGAGAGTCAGCAACCAAGACATCTGCTTGCCCTGCTTGCGCGCTCTTATGGCAAGGCGTGTCTGCGGCTTTGAAACTGGAGACATCTATGCCTGACGTCCTTTACGAGTCCATCCTCATCGAATACAAGCCACCAAAACACCCCGGGCCCATGGTTGTGCATCTATATCCTGATCCTGTTGCGCATGGAATCACCGAAAAGACTCTCCAGTTATACACCCTGGAAGGTGAGATACTTATGCACTACCCATTTTGTTCCAAGGGGAGAGTAACTGATTAATTCTGTAGGTGATATCCCAGCCCCGTGGGATCTGATTGGTCGAGGCTTTCATATCCCAGAATATGGACTGTCTTCAAGCTGTGTGGCATTGGCGCGCGAGTGGCTTAACATGTGCGTCAACGCAGAGGGGAAACACGCAAACTGTAGCAAGGCTTCAGTTCCGGTCCTGCCAACTCGCGTCATAGCAGTTGGAGATGACGAAGTCCCGCCTCGACTGGTGATAGCTGAGCCTAATCAGCAAGCATACTATGCAGCTCTCAGTCACTGCTGGGGAGGAAGCACTCCGACCAAGACTACCACCACCAATGTCGAGGAATACACAACTTCCCTGCCAGCCAATCTTCCAAAGACCTTCCTTGATGCCATCAAAGTCGCTCGGGTACTTGGAATTCTTTATCTCTGGATAGATTCTCTCTGCATCATTCAAGACTCTGCTGAAGACTGGCAACACGAGGCTTCCAGAATGGCCCAAGTCTATGCAAACGCCCACGTTACAATCTTTGCGGATGCTGCCCCTGACAGCATGTCTGGTTTTCTTGATTCTCCATCTCGCGAACCCACGGCCATGTTCAACGTACCGTTCAAAGCAGGCGACCTGGACGAAGGCGTCGTTCATATACGAGCACGAGGACTTTTGGCCGAGGAGCTTCCATTCCACAGCTGGACTACCGAAGGTGGCAAGGGTCGGAGCAAGCTGTCGACCAGAGGCTGGGTGTTTCAAGAACGGCTACTATCACCACGCACCCTGCACTTTTCACGCAACGAGATGGCTTGGGAATGTAGATCTGTCTGTGAATGTGAATGCTCAGCAACTTCTCTGCGCACACTTCGCACCACGAGCGTCATCAAACATTTCCTATATCCCCAGAACATCGATGTCTCTAAGGTTCAGGCGAGCTGGAGAACGGACATTGTGCCAGCGTATACGCAACTTAACCTCACATTCTCAACTGACAGACTGCCTGCCATCGAAGGGCTGGCGAGCGCGGCTCGTAAGTTGAGAAGCGATGACGAATACTTTTATGGCTTGTGGAAAAACAGCATAAAAGCTGACCTGATGTGGCACATACCTCGATCTGGAAGACCTAGTAATCGGATTGTGGAAGGAGGTGCACCAACATGGTCTTGGGCATCTGTCACGGGGGAAGCTGCCTATGATAGCAAGAAATTAGCCAAAGACTCTGATCTGGCCATCTTGGACGTCATCACAGGCCAAGGAATACCTCCCACATTGCTTGTCAGGGGTCATCTCGTCGAGGTGGAATTGTCAGACAGCCTTTGGGGAAACCCAAGGGTGTTCTTAGGCCCAGACGATGAACTAGCAATCCTATGGGATGTCCACGGCCTGGGGAAGAAGTTTGCACACCCTTACTTCTTGGTCTGTGGCGCAGACGGCAATGGACCCTTTGGCTTGTTGCTTGTTGCAGGGCTATCAGATGACACGAGCAAGCAATTTAGGAGGGTGGGATATATCCCAGGGTATCGTATCACGAGGCGGCGTCGTTCATGGTGGAGTGGCGGATGGGTCAGTCATGATGAGTCTGTTTCGGATGACAGTGTGGAAGAGATGTCGGATGAGATGTGGGAGCAAGCGAATGAGGCTGGAGCGGTGGAATGGGCTAAGGAGGTGTTTCAGGGAGAAGCTACGACGTTCAAGATAATCTAGATATGGCCACAATACGAGAATGGGGTAGCATAGATCGCCATTAACAAGGCGTTCTTTCTATCATTTGGGTATCTATTTCAACTTGTACGCCTCCTTCTAACCACAATCAACAACGCCCAGGCTAGTAACCGGTAGACAACAACACAAGCCACCATCCCAACCACACTAACAAGCGGGTTCTCATCGAACTTGTACAACTTTAGAGCCTGCTCACCAGCAGTTATTGGACAAGTGTTGTTCTCAAAGTTGCACTCGAATGACAAGTCCCGCATCGAGTAGTATGCAACACCACGCACCTGATATCGTATGGGTGACAGGTAGTTCAAATACTCAAACAACGACGGCATGTCTAGAGACAATATGCCAGCCATACTATTGGCCAGAGCCAAGATGACACCCATCAAGTTGATCGCAAATCCCGTATGCGAGAAAAGCGTGTTGAACATGATGCCCAGACTCTCGCCGCACGATAATCCACTAAAGCAAGCCAAGGAGGCAACGAAGTAAGTGGCTACTGTGCGAGGAAGCCCGATAGCAAATACAGCAAGTATACCGAAGAAAAGGGCGTTGATAACCTCGAAAGGTAGCTCGACAATCGTGTAAGAGGCCAAGAATGAGTTCAAGCTATATGCGCCATCACTGCTTTCTCGGTAAGCAACGTCCCGCTCATTGGGATAGATTGCCACATTGGTGAGCATGCCGATGATATAGAACCCTCCCAACTGCTGGAAGAGACCTAGACGAGTTTGGATGGATAGATAATCGTGGCCAAGGTGTGCAAAGAAGAGCGTGAAAATGATGGCGACGCCGCTTGATTGCATGATGCGGGCGAGTACTAGCTGAGGTTGTCGACAAGTGTTGGTTATGGCTCGACGGACCAGTAGTGGGAGAGAAGTGCGAAGGGGTGTCCTATTCCGTACGAACGAGGAAAGTTCAGCTGAAGATGCAAGGGGCATGTGGTTCTCAGAGCTTGAATCAATACAATCCCCACTTGTCTCTCGAACGCGGCCGTGCCTATCGTCACTCTCCGCCAACTCTCGTTGGACAATGACAGATCGCTGCTTCCAGAGCTGGATGAGTCTTTGTACTCGCTCACCACTTCCAACTCTGCTCTCTGTCGAGCCATGCTGGGCAAGATCCGTAACGATATCTAGGGCAAAATCGGCGGGGTTAGTTTGTGATGGACAATCATGACCACACTCACGAAGGTAATCAAGCATGTCCTTTGCTGGTCCGCAATAGGCGGGTGATCCCCCGTGAGACAAGAGCAAGAGGTTCCCAAAAAGCCCAAATAGATCCGAGCGAGGCTGGTGAATCGCCATGATGATGGTGCGACCTTCTTCCGCAAGGCCTTGCAAGAGTTGTACGATAGAGTTGGCTGTGAATGCATCCAACCCTGAAGTAGGTTCGTCAACAAGAAGGACTTGAGGATCAGTTAGGATTTGAATGGCGAGGGAAACACGCCGTTTCTCTCCTGCCGAAACGCCTCGAAACGATTCGTTCCCGATGAGAGTATCTGCGCAGCCTTTAAGTCCCAACTTGAGAAGAATCTCCTCAGCACGCTGGTGCTTGTCTTCCACAGCCATAGCCCGCGGTAGGCGAAGCAATGCTGCGTAGCGAAGAGTCTCTCGAACCGTCATGGCAGGTAGGAGCAACTCATCATCTTGACGTAGATAAGAACAGATGGATCTGAAGGCGGCATCAGACACTTCTCTTCCGTCAACTTTCATTGTTCCTAATTGATGATAAGTGATGCTTGTCGAGTTATGAAGCCTTCGTCCAATGGCATTGAGGAGAGAAGACTTCCCACTACCAGAGGGTCCAATAATGACATTAAGCACACCTGGTTGAAACTCTGCGTTGATGGGCTTAAGTATAGTCTTCTCCGTTGGACCAGCTCTGAATCTCTTCAGACTTTCAGTCCTCAATACCAGAGAAAACTGATCAAGTTCGACGAGAAGACGTCTAGCCTTGGCAATTGGTTGCTGGGCCGTCATTTCCAAACTCGGAGAAACCTCCCTTTGTGGCTCAGGAGCACGAGCATTCGCAATAGACGTTGGTTTCAGGTATTGTAGCCCAATAATCGAAAAGGAGACGAAGAAAACGACAAAGGCTGCCATGCAGGCGATAGAAATGCCCGTCCAGTTTTTCGGAAAGCCGAGTGACTTGATGACGAAATCACCACTGTAGCGGGTACACCTTGGGTCCTGGCTGTCTTGGAATGGGCATTCATAGACACTGCCCTGAAACTCGTTGCCAATGTAGGCACTAAAGGTGTAAAACTGAGAAGGTCAGGATAGGAAGAACTTTAGAGGCAAAGGTTTACATACCATGTAGGTGATCCAACGAGTCCATCGAACATACACGGGAATGGTTTCGATTTGAACGATCATCCCTGAGGCAAGACTTTGCAGAGTATATATCAGACTTGCAATGAGACTTGCCGTCGCAAAGTTTCTGCTGATAACCACACATGCCATTGCGCAAACAACGGCGATGTAGTGATTAAGAAGAGTGATCGCAAAGAAGATAAAAAACTTGGTAGCCTGACGGTCAAGTCCGGTCATGAAGTAAATCAAAACTGAAAATATGATGGGAACAGGCAAGTCCTCCGTCAGTAACCTTGCGAGTCTGCGAGAGAAGACAAACGCAACAGGACTGACGCAGCGTTCCGATGCCTCTCGATCGAATATTGGCACATCAAGAGTCATGCGGTATGTCTCAAAGATGAGAACAAGGTAGCCTTGTAGACTTGCAACAACATACAAGCACCCTTGCCGGGACCGAATGCCAACTTGGTCTCGCCCTAGGTTGTAAAACATGTATCCTACCGCAAGGCCCATGATGACGGCCTCGATGATGAACGCCACCATACCGAGAGGATCTCGGTAGGTGACTTTGATGGTCCGTCTAGTTAAAATACGAAGTTGCTGCAGCTGCGATCTGTGCTGGCTTGTTTTCCGTTGTGAGGGGGACTTGAGTAGAGGACAGCCGGTGCTGGCAAGTTGGGGGAATCGGCGCTGACTCTCAACCAGCCAAGCTGACTTTAGCGACTGGATACGGCTCGTGCTTTCTTCCTCCAGCTGGGGGCTTCGGTATTCGATTGATGATATGTCGATGATGAAATCGGCAGGGTTCGTAAACGGAGGCTTGCTGAAACCGTTGGTCTCGAACCAGGAGAGAGCTTGAGAGATGGGACCAGAAAAAACGAGTCCTCCGCCAGCTAACACAAGTAGATTATCCAACAGGGACCATATCTCTGACCGAGGCTGATGAATCGTCATGATGATAGTCCGTCCTTTCTGAGCCATATCCCGGAGCGTGGCCATCAACTGAAAAGCATTGGCAGCATCAAGACCAGTAGTAGGCTCATCCAAGAACAAAAGTGATGGGTTTGCCAAAAGCTGAACTCCAATACTGACACGACGCTTCTCTCCACCTGAGCATCCTCTCTTCTGGCTGTTCCCAATCCGAGTATTGGCACATTTCTGTAGGCCTAGCTCGTTGATGACGTCTTCGACTAATTCATAACGTTCCCGGGCTGTTATGGAGGACGGGAGGCGCAAGTCGGCAGCGTATCGTAAGGTTTCTCGTATAGTGAGAGTCGGGAGGAGAATGTCTTTTTGCGTGACATAGGCGTGCCTGATATCGTGGATCCTCGGACTACCGTTGAAAGTCGCCGTTCCCTGGCTTATATGTGCTTGGGTTGCGAGTCTATCGGATAGCGCATCCAAGAGAGTTGTCTTTCCAGATCCACTGGCCCCAATGATTGCTGTTAGTGATCCCGGGTGGAAGTCGGCCGCGATATCTCGAAGAATTTCTTTCGGCGGCTGACGGGCATACTTCGATGTGAATCTTCCCGGTAGCTTAGACCAAACGGTCTCTGTTGTGAGTTCAACGCCAAGATGGCGAACCCGGATATTGACGGGTTCCACCTTATTGGAGAAGACGCCTCTGGTCGAAACGGTCGGTAGTGGCTTCTGGCCGTTCTCAGCCAAGTGAAAGGATTGATCTTTGGGAGTATCGGGAATCGCAGGTTGGCACCCATCGGGAGCTTGGCCTCCGATCATGCTGATCCCTACGTGCTCTAGGCATTCAAGAAGATGACAGGATCTGTAGACAAATGGCAGATGCTCAGCACCTCCATGCCCCTTACAATCGTCCAAGTCGAAAGAATAGCCGCCACGTGACGCACAAGTTTGTTCCTCAAGCCACTGCTTCCGCTCTTTCCAGCCGGGAAGACAACGGTCAGCGCTAACTAAATAGTTCGATCGACTATTCCCACCGGGCTGCCGGTCTAATCAGACTACGTGCCAGCCACACAACTTGACCCTTCCGTTTCGGCTCTGAATGCATCTTTATTCGTCCAGATAAGTATAGGCAAAGCTCAGCTGGCCGTGCTATCCCGTGTCGCGGCGAGCTGAGATCCGTGGCTTTGGAAGCGGACCGAATCTTTGTCTCGGGGCTTTGCCGAGCTATCCTGGGGGCTACATTTCAATTGGCTATTGAACGGGATTGAACCTCAGCGCCCTGGCTCAGATCACTCTTGCTTGACCCGTATTGGCGGTGCAAGTCTCAGGGGAGCAGATCCCAAGGGCCCACGGAGATATTGACGCTATCAAGCCTAGCCAAGCCTCGTTGCATTCCGTGTCGCTCAATGACCGTGACTTTGTGTGCCATGCATCATTTGGGAGCTTGGCCGCCAGTCGATGACGCAGTGAATATAAGCCCAGCCATTGAACGTGCGATTACGGGCAAAACAAGGTTACACAAGAGATCTCACCATGCAAAATACAGACAGTAGGCCAACTTCGGCCTCTACAACAACAATCACGATGCCGATAAAGCAGTCTGCACCATCTCTCAGTGGGAATATTTGGGGTCGCACTGGTTTTGGAAGGTCCTGGGTTCGTTCCTTTGTTGCATCATCGCCATGCTTTCTTGCGCCGCTTACCTCGATATGCGTCTTCATCACACTCGCTCAGTATGACGCGTCATTCTCCCTGTTTGCAGAGGCAGTCATGAAAGAAGGCTTCTGGAGTATCTGCATCCAGTATGGCCCGCGACTTACAATCAAGGGAGTATTGGCTGTTATATGCTGGGTTGGGCTTCAGGCCCTGTTGTTTCGATACCTCCCAGGCAATACACACAAAGGGCAACTGACTCCGGCTGGTTATCTTTTATCTTACCGGATAAATGGCCTTTCTGCGTGGATAATCACGCATGTTCTGTACATTTTCCTCAGCTTGGCTGGCGTGTTGGATCCTGGTTTTATACCTCGAAACTGGAGCAGTTTGATTGGGGCTATGAATTTGGCTGGATATGTCATTTCGGCATTCGCCTTTGTTAAGGCATATGCTATGCCTACTCATCCAGAAGACAGGAAATTCAGTGGCACGTTCAGTATCTCTAATTTTGGCTAAAACAGATACTAACGTAAAACTTCAGGATCTTCGCTCTATGACTTTTATATGGGCATCGAGCTAAATCCACGACTCGGAGACAACTTTGATCTCAAGTTGTTCAGCAACGGCAGACCAGGAATGATCGCCTGGACACTGATGTAGGTCAACATCCGCATAGCTCATCACTGTTACTAATATGCGAAACTTTAGTGACTTTTCAAATATGGCATATCAATACCAAACACAACAGTACATCGAGCCATCTCTAATTCTCGTCACGATTCTCCAAACCATATACGTGGTTGACTTTTTCGTCAATGAATCCTGGTATCTGCGAACAATCGACATTGCCCACGACCATTACGGATTCTACCTCGCATGGGGCTGCTTCTGCTTCTTACCAACGACCTATACGATCCAAGGGCAATACCTGGGTCTGTATCCGAAATCTGCCTCGACTCCTTACCTGACCTTTTTCTTTGCCCTTGGTCTGGCTGGATACGTTCTATTCCGTTCAGTCAACCACCAGAAAGACAAACTCCGCCGGTCTGCTGGAAAATGCACCATCTGGGGAAAACCCGCCGAGTACATAGTAGCCACATTCAAAACCTCAGACGGTAAACAGCACAAAAGTCTACTTCTGTGCAGTGGGTGGTGGGGATGGTCACGACACGCCAACTACGTGGGAGATCTGTTTCTCAGCTTTAGCACATGTGCGTTGGTTGGGAGTACTCGAGCTGTGGTTTGGGTTTATGCTATTTGGATGACTATGTTGCTTATTCATCGGTGTATTCGGGATGAGAAGAGGTGTTCGGTCAAGTATGGCGCTGCATGGACGGAGTATTGTAGACGTGTGCCTTGGCGATTTATCCCGGGGATCTGGTAATGAATCGGACCAAATAGCTTATTGGATACGTTGAATAGTAGTGAAAACAGGGTTCCTCGTCATTCTGACTACTAGATCAACAAGAGAAAGCTAGGTGAGGGCGTGCGCGCTCCATCTCAGGATCAAGTCTAGGGCTCCTCCGTAGCTACTCGACCCCGCCCTGGGATAGATCAAATATGATGGAACATCCACATAAGAAGCCTTTGCATTCAACGCTTCGCTCATTTGAGCATTGAAACAGGCAATGATAAGAGAATTTCCTCCTCCACCAAGAAAGCCTCTAAAATGTCTCAATTTCCCGGGAATCGAGTGGCGCAAGAGGCATCAACCAGTCGTACAGTAGTCTCAGAGTGGATCGCAACAGCATCGATCGAGCGAATTCTTCATCCCATATTAAATACGTCACCCTAGGTCTTGTACTCCATATCTCTCCATGCATTGCACAATGGGTTATATGTATGCTTATTCGCAACGACCCTCAGCGGATCTCCGATCCCGATCGCGTGGAGCGGAAGACGATCCCCGAAGATTTAAACACACAAACGCCAGATTTCCTCCCCTTGCCTGATCGACTCAAGTCTCAGGCCTGTAGACGTGTCTCGGTCGGACTGTTGAGGTGGCTGAGACTGTCTCACGCCCGTCTCTACACGGGAAGAAGCAATGCCAGCCAATCAGGGGGGCTGCGCACTTGTGCCTATCTCTCCGCCCACTCACATTGCAGTTAATATTGATACAAAATCTAATCTGTGGCTGGACGTACAGGCCTGCCCCAGGAGACACAGGCTAGACTTCTTGGCCAAGGAAAAAGATGTGCTTGGTCACATCCCCTGGTCGACTAGTGACGCCGCGCATGTAGTGCATCGGCAGAGACCACGTTCCCTAGTTGCACCGCCTCAACAAAATCGTGTCTTCGCACAAGTCCTCCTCTCCCAAGAAATTCGACAGCCCCTCTTTCTCTCCAGAAGACATCCATTCCTCAACCCCTCCTCTTTCAGCATACCAGAATCCGTCGACACGTCACGTTTCCTCATGGATCGCCATGACAAAGCAGTCGAGGACATTGCGACTGCTGTTCGCCAATTCTTCAAGCTCGGAGAGAAGTACCGAGTGTTTCATGGCTCCTCGAACAGCACCCGTCCCCGCCATGGGTCTAACCAGAACACTGTTGATATCAGCATGTTGTCAAACGTGCTTGCGATAGACGTCAACCGAAAGACCTGTCTCGTGGAGCCGAATGTTCCTATGGATCGTCTAGTTGAAGCCACCATCGCGTACGGCCTTGTGCCTCCCGTTGTCATGGAGTTCCCCGGCATCACTGCGGGAGGTGGGTTCTCGGGGACATCAGGGGAAAGCAGTTCGTTCCGCCACGGCTTCTTCAACGAAAGCGTCAATTATGTGGAGATGGTTCTCGGAAATGGCGATGTCGTCAAAGCATCGCGACAGGAAAAGCCAGATCTTTTCCATGGTGCTGCCGGCGCTGCGGGGACGCTCGGCATCACCACTGCGATGGAGTTGCAGCTCATCGAAGCCAAGAGATTCGTCAAGACCACCTACCGCAAGGTCAATAGCATTGCCAGTGCTATTTCCGAAATCAAGGGGGAGTGTAACAACTCTGATATTGATTACCTCGACGGCATCGTTTACTCACAAGATCACGGCGTCATTATCACAGGCCAAGCAACCAACACCAAGCCTGCAGATCTTCCCATACAAACTTTCAGTCATCCCGGAGACCCATGGTTCTATCTTCATGTGCAGGACAAAACACGAAATCTGTCTCCATCATCAACCGTGACAGAGTACGTGCCACTTACCGAGTATCTCTTCCGCTATGATCGAGGCGGCTTCTGGGTTGGTCGCCAAGGCTACACCTACTTCAAGGCGATTCCTTTCAACAAATTCTTCCGCTGGCTTCTTGACGACTATTCGCATACACGGACACTGTATCATGCTCTCCACGCCAGCCGAATTTCCTCACAGTTTGTTGTACAAGACTTGGCACTCCCTTACGAGACGGCAGAGACATTCATCAACTGGGTTGACCGCTCGCTCGGGATTTGGCCGCTGTGGCTGTGTCCTCTGAAAGGATGCTCAATGCCAACGTTTCATCCAGTCACAAACCGCAAAGTCTCGGATTCGGTGGGCAACACGGAGAAGCAGATCCCTCATGAGACTCAAATATCTCAACCCATGCTGAACATTGGTGTTTGGGGCTGGGGACCCCAAAACTTTGACGAATTCATCTCGAAAAACCGCGACCTGGAACACAAGCTCACAGCCCTCGGTGGTCGCAAGTGGCTGTATGCCCATACATACTATCAAGAAGACGAGTTCTGGAACCTCTACGACTATGGATGGTATCAGTCTCTTCGGGAAAAGTATTCCGCCACAACTTTGCCGACGGTATACGACAAGGTCAAGGTCAATGTCCAGGCCAAGGGGGAAAGTAGTGAGCAGTGGAGCGAGTCTTGGCTGAGCAAATGGCCGATTGGAGGGCTATATGGCATGGTTCTTGCGACTCTGTCTGGGGATATCAATTTGCATCGTCAGGCGAAGTGGAGGTACTGGGGCAAGTAGCCAACGGAGTAGAATTGACAATTCCGTTTATAACAACAGTGTCACGTCTCAAGAGAAGTCTGTAACAGTTCAAACATTTCCTGAGGCTACGGACTAGCCAGCCCAACCAGCCATTGTGGCAGCGTGGTAGACTCTTCGCCCTCATGTCCAGACTCATCTCCAGACCTTCCCCCGGCCTTCTCCAAGATAAACATAACAACGATTAGCCCAAGCCAGGCAACAGCAATGAAGTTGGCCATCGTAGCTTTCGTAAGCAGCCAACGAAGACCGCCAACGCCAACGCGGACCGCTGTGTTTGTTTCCTGGTCGGATAGATCTAACCGCCGGATCAACCCCAAACGTACATCCACAATCCTAGGAAACAAACAGTTGATCATCAGGCCTAAGTTGATCAAGATTGTCGTTGCAGCCGCTGGAAACAAAAGCTGGGGTTTCACCTTCCACGCCGCATAGGTGATCACGACCCAGACAAAGGCTTCCACCAACCCAAAGAGGCCTGCTATCAGCTTGATCGCTATGCCCCAAGCCGGGGTCTTCTGCTCGCTTCTTTTACCACGCTGGCTGCCTTCCATGTCCTGGTGGGAGTGCCAAGACTCGAGCTCGATGTCCGTCAGTTCTCGACTGTCCTTCGTATCTTGATTGAGAGAAAATGGGCTATCCCCGGGGTCCAAGGCACAGAGAAGATCAACCGCGTTTCCCCATGGTATCTCGGCAATTGAATGCCTAGATCCGCCGAGTGCCATGCTCCAAACTAGAATTTCAAACATGAAAAGGCAACCAGCGTATGCCAGAGCAAGTATGGCTACCATCTTCAAGAATGACATGGCGGGAACCAACGCAACTAGAGAAACGGCTTGAACGAACACGAAAAGCACCAGAATGTACCCGGCTATTCTTTCAGGAGTAACTGGTTCGGTCATTTGAGCGAGTGCGGATCTGAGATGTGATTCCTCAGTGTCGTGGTTAATCCAGTCGTCTGATGACTCTGTAGGTGCGAGAGTGGCAGTTTCGTCTTCATCTTCGGCGTCCGATGTGCAGGCGAACCCCTCGATGCGTGTCTTTCCAGAAAGGTTGAATCTCCTCCACCAAAGGTCATTGTGCCCTATCCCTTGTCTCACAAGAAGGGCGCCAGCGATAGACTGCTGCCAAGAATGCCCCTTAGCCAACGCTTTTCCAACCAAGGCATATATGGTCAAGCAGTCAGCGAGACCCGAAACCGGCGACAGGCGATAAAAGGTAGAATGGCCATGATACAGAAGAGATCCAGGAAGCTGTGCAGCGTTTGCCAGCGCGGGTAAAAGGACCAGCCAGATAACAAAGGTTGGCGACAGAAGCAAAGGAGTTTCGCAATCATCGACCTTGGGCGATTCAGCTTCCGGCTCATCCCAACTTGTCTCGTTGAGCCAGCTGGCGTAGTAAAAGTTGATGATCCAGGCACTGAACCCGAAAGTGTACTCCATAGCTCATAATCTAATGGAGGAGCATGGGATAAAAAGATGCGGGTAGGTATGAATATAGAATTCAAGATTTTTTACTCGGGTTCAATCAAGCCTAATCTCTTGATAAACTCGAGATCGATAAGGGTGTGCCTTGTGGTTCAGCCTGGGGGGCTGTGTACATGCATAGCCTCATTCCCCTCACAAACCGGGCGACTCTGCCTGCTTGCGTGATATCGATTGATGAAGATTAGAAAATGATCAACAAGTGAATAAATTCTCGTTTCGAAGTATTATTATACCATGTGTGATGCCTTCGGCTGTTCTTCTAGTGTTCTCAACAGTTTAATCAATGGCGGCCTAAAAGAATCACATCACACCATCCACTACCCATAATGAAGGGAAGCCCGGGTCTTACTTCACTCTTCCTACTCGCCACTTTTACGATTGTTATCGCCAGCATAGCTTCGGACATTACGAGTGATGCCTCTCTCGCAGCCACGTCGACTTTGGAAGCATCTCCAAATGCGACTCCCACCCCAACTCCCGACGCGACCGAGAGGTGTCGCAATCAAGTCGTCTCCTCTATTCGAGTCATCCGAATAATCCTTACCCTCGCTGTGGTCTCAGCCCTTCACATACCCGGGTCTCTGGTCTACCAGAAGCGGCCCCGGTTCCACAGACTTGCACCGGAAGTTGGGCTGCTCGACCTCATCCCCACTCTCATTGCACTTACTCAGAGCACCATAATACATAAAAGATCTTGGAGGGAAGCAGTTACGGCGGTACTCATTTGTCGTTACTGCACTTCCAAGGAGGATCCATGGTGGGAGAAGCCTGAATACGGCGACGATGACCTGGCTATCCCAACAAGCACATTCAATAGCGATCAGTCTCTGCAAGATGTTCTAGATCACTTGCAAACCCTTGGGCCAGCTCGAATTCTTTACACCACACTGGCCATTACAACAATTACGGAAGCCTTCGCCAACAAACCATCACTGGAGTCTACCCTGCTAGTGGTGACATATGCGATTCCGCTCTTCACACTCGAGCTCATCTCCCTTGCGGCACTACGCTTCAATCCCCCGCGTTCAATCTTGGAAAGAAGCCAGGAAATAATGTCTTACGCCAAGTTGATTACTGAGATTAAACAACCAATACCCACCACGAACCAGGAACCTCTCAGACAGCGACTCTTTGACACCAGCTACGTCGTGATAATCGTCGTTCTAGGAATACCTGCAGCCCTCCACTTATTCTACCCCTTTTCCATCCCTGGATTCATCCTCATAACGTTCTCCGAGTGGCATAGTGCTAATGGAAAATGGTACATTTCATGGCTGACTTGGGTGGGATGGTTGGTATACCTGGCAGCTGCCATTCTTTTGTTCTTCATAGTTTTTCAGCTGCCGGCGTGGATCATGGCAAGGCCTTTCCCAGAAATTTGTACGCGATACTGCGAAAGGAGAGATCGTCTTGCAGAGGCTGTTCTGAAACCTGTTTTCAGTGACAGGCCTTCGCATGTCTTTCTTGTTGATGTTTATACTGTACTTAAGATCATAGTCTTGGTGAGACACTTTGTTCTTTAGGATATAAATTCTATATCACCTTACTGTTACATTACTCGTTACTAGGTGCTGAAAGACAGCCCACGCGGGGCGACCGGCCGGTCACTTTTGTTCACTTTTACCTCACGAACAGTTGTTTATTAAGTCTCTGAAACCTTCTCCCTCTTCGTTATGTAGTTTTCTAGGCAACCGAGCCAGAGATCAGCTCTAAATACCTGGCCAAGCTGCGGCTGAGACCTTGGTCTCTATCCATAGTTGAAGTTGTCCAGGGTAGGAAGGTGGTCGTCACGTGAACCCCGCTGGCTGACACCTGTGCTGATCCACCCGTAAAAACCATCCAATAATAAAGGCGTCTGAAATACTGCGCCACCCATTCCCAACAGCTTCAGTCAGACAGGATTGAGGCAGTGTACTTAGTAGTAAAGATAACCCGAAATAGTAATATCATTTCTTCTTAAATGCAGCTGAATCTTAAACTGATTCTTTCTTAACTACAACCACTTTGTTCTGTCTTCTCACCATTTGTACCCACCATGGCGGTCAAAATCCCCCCTAGCGACCTTGTTTTCCCAAACTTGAACGAAGCTCGAGCTGAAATCAGAATCTTGGAAGTCCAGTCTGGGAGTCCAGATTCGAAGATACACTGCAAGTTTCACGTGGCGACATTGGACGAACTAGAACACCCATACGAGACCCTCTCTTATACATGGGGCGATGAAAACGAAGCGACAAAGGTCACTGTTTGGCTTGACGACACGCCAGTTCCCGTTGCCAGAAACCTTTTTGACGCATTGAAGAGGTTGCGCATGACACATGAGCCGAGATATCTCTGGGTTGACGCGCTTTGCATTAATCAGGCTGATGATGTGGAAAAAACGTGGCAGGTCAGTATGATGCACCGCATCTACAGCCAATGTCAGCAATGCGCCATCTGGCTGGGGGCTCTCGGGGATGTCGATGTGTTCCATGCCAGGGCAGCCGTGGACACGCTGTGTTGGTTTGCTGGGTCGCGAGGGAAGCCTGACTGGATGGATGACGATTCGGCGAGAGATCATGCTGCTAAAGCGCTCAAAACTCTCATCAACTTGCCATGGTGGGGTCGAATATGGACCGTCCAAGAAGCGATCCTCCCATCGTCTGCGACGGTGTATTGGGGTCCGTGTGAGATTTCGTGGGATCTGATGCGCAGGGCAGCAGACAGCTTCTTTGACACTCCCTCCCGCCAAGTCCCAGGGGAGTTCTGGGCCAATGGTGGAGCCGTCGACCTCCAAAGTGCGATGCGGGGACTTGCCTCCACACGCAGAGAGACTCTATTTGAAGTTCTGTGGCGCTGGAGATTCCGTCAAGCAACGGATCCAAGAGACAAGGTCTATGGACTTGTTGGTTTTCGACACGACACTTCTCTGCCGACCGTCAAAACCTGCGATTACACAATCAACACCAGAACTTTGTATCAGAGGGTCACAGCTGATCTCATCCGTCTATCAACCGACCTGCAGCCATTGATTGGACGAGGAGGCGAAGTCTCTGAAATACCTGGCCTTGCGTCGTGGGCCGTGGACTGGCACGGAGTGCGTGATGACTCGAGACGAAGCACGGTGAACTTTTGGGAGCATCGCCGACGATGGCATGGGCTTGGCTATACCGCAGATAGGGGGCTATGTGGCGTTGGGCAAGGCTTGAAGGTCGAGGACGATCAGATTCTCTGCTTGCACGGCTTGCAGATTGACCGGATATGTGTGGTTGAAGACCGTTCCAATGGCGCGTATGTGGAGGATTACGGGTCAGCTGGATCTATGTTCCTCACCAGTGGTGGAAGATGGGGTAAGATCATCACACAGTTCCAAGAGCAATACCCAGGACAACTACCAGAAAACTGGATGAGTGCATTCCTAGGACTCATCACAGGCAAATTAGTCCCCCAAGACCCAAACCATGGAGATGGCATAGACGATTGGATGAAGAACATCCTTCGTCCACAGGCCGTGTTCATCACCGAGTCAGGACGATTTGGGATAGAGCCACGGAACATTCAACCAGGACAAGAGGTGTGGCTTCTTGGCGGAAGCAGGTTTCCGGTTGTTTTGAATCGTCGGGTGGAAGACGAAGGCTTTACGTTTGCTGGCGAATGCTTTGTGTATGGAGTTATGAGAGGGGAGGCGGTCGAAGGACGGAGCGGCGAGCAGAGAGAAATTAAACTATATTAGGGAGAACGGAGTTGCCCTAAGTTTCTGGATATTAGTAGTCTAACACTGAAGGGGATTATTATAATTAAGGAACTTCGCCTAGAACTCGATCCTAGAGCGGCATTATATAAACAACCGTACCCAATGTTGGAGGCGGTGGCAATGAATTCGGGCTAAAAGTCCAGGGACACCCAGGAGACAGTGATATCCCCTGAGAATCCAGTGGAACGGCGGTGGCTCCCAGGCCACCGTCCTTCGAAAAGATTACAGATTGTCTCCCATCGTGGGAGTTGTCTAGGAAATGGAAATGGGTCAGCAACCACAAGGGATCGATGCCGGTACGGGAGTGTTGGCCTTGTTGCCAGTCGATCAACCAGAAGCCATACCCGTCCTTCTCAAGGCCTCGGTGAACAGGGTCGAGATAGGCTGTTATGTACTTTGGATTATCCGGGCGAACTGGAGTTGGTTTCTGGCGTTGAGTACCGTGGCCTAGAACTGTCGCTATGTCGTAGTTTTCATCTTCGAATGTATGCAACCGGTGGGCCGGATGATCGTTGAGCGTAGGTTTGAGTCGTCTCTGTCGGAGCTCGTTTGTGGAAGCCTTCGGTCTTCTGGCGTAGTTATCCCATCGAGGGCCGATCTTCAACTATAACAAAGAACACATTATCAGTACATCATATGGCCTGTGAAAGCCTTCGGGCCAGGAAAGACGTTCCGATTCCAGGAATTGCCAGTTCCAACCAGCCATTGTGACTTACTCGACTTCAACAAGATGCCGATCCATATCAGGAACTGCAACATACAGAGGGATCGTCTCTGCCGTGAACCTATCCCCCAGAGCGAGATGCTCGCCGCCGAGTAGCGGAGGAAGGGACCCTACCAATTTCCGAGTGACCAGCGGTCAGGACAGTGAACTGATACTTCTCTCCCACCACAATTGCTCACGGGTTAGCAACACGGCGGCTCGCGAATTGGTAAGATTCCGTGGCTCAGGACGCTCCGATCAAAGCCGAAAAGAGGGCTTGTGACACTTCAACTGCGGCGTGATGTAGTATGACCTGACAAGTGAAGCAGGTTAGTCCATAAGATATCGTAATTAAGGTAGTCATTCCGAAGACGAGCGGCCACTCTTGCCACCGCGGAATGAGAGCGAACTGCTAACACGAGACAGCAGTCTACCTACGGCCCGGATAGTTCCGTCGAGTTCTGTCAAAGGGGACCAAGCCCGGCCCTTGATGGGATAACTGAGCCAGAAGATCGTCAACGGCGACCACCCGCTTAAACTTTTCGCTATTATTCCCCCCACGGGGCGTAGTTTCGACACGTTTTGACAGGAGACTATTCAGATTAAGGTTTGACGCTAGATGCCAGCTCTTGAACAACAACGCGCTCTGGTTGGTCAGACAAGTCCCGCTTAAGGGGCTAGGTTATGCACCGTTTTAACGACCGCGTTTGGCGATACCCTCATTTTCAACAAGACAAGAAAAAACAAAGAGAGGTATACTACCCTGGCTCCGAAACCTATCCTGACAACACGAGAGCTGATTGAAGAGGGAAGAATACGGGATTGTCGGCCCGACAATTCTTTCCATCAGGCCTGCTTCTCACAACCTCCTGCATTGCGTAACGAACCGGACCCCCTTTGATGGTCTTGTCATGAGACTCGACAAGAAACCGAGTCTAGAATCTCTCCTGTCGGCCCGATATACACCCCAGATTCGATCACTCCACGTTTAACCTTACCTCCACACTTGCCGATCCGGGGTCGTTAGAGTCTAGGCGCTTCACACGAGATCGTGGGACTCTTGTTATAAAACGAGGTGTTGAGGACGAGATCAAGCGTTGGAGGAAACCATCATCACTTGATCACTTGCACTGAAACTCAATTCATCCTTTCTGGTTCAACATACTTCATCCTCCGTCATGGACGATATCAAAGAAAAGTCCAATCACCATGAGGGCGACAACACCAACCCTGTAAATCCAGGCGGCATGTCCCCAGTCGACGACATGCTGAGGGCAGCCGAAGAGGCCGCCCTGCTTGAGAAGGAGATGCCCATCATGGAAGCAATCAAAGCTTACCCCAAGGCCATCGCCTTCAGCATGATTGTATCACTCTGCCTCATCATGGAAGGCTACGATACTGCTCTGGTAGACGCCTTCTTCTCCCTTCCGCAGTTCCGAGAGAGATTTGGTGAACGCCTTGACAACGGCGATTATCAAATCACCGCATCTTGGATGTCGGGTCTCAAGACTGGTGTCCAAGTTGGTCAGATTCTGGGACTGATGGCTGCTGGTGTCATTGCTGAGAGATACGGATACAAGAAGACAATCTTGGGATCTCTTTTCATGCTTATCGGCTTTATCTTTATCTTTTTCTTTGCCTCGCATATTGCCATGCTTTTTATTGCTGGCGTTTTATGTGGCGTTCCATGGGTATGATGATCCGTTTCTTTCCAAAAGAGGTATCGAGCTGACATTTGACAATCACAGGGAGCTTTCCAGACATTGACGACCACTTATGCTGCTGATGTGACTCCTATCCCACTGCGGCCCGTCCTCACCACCTATGTCAACATGTGCTGGGTAATGGGTCAGCTCCTCAGCTCAGGTGTGCTCCGTGGACTCATTGACCGCCACGATAATTGGGCGTGGCGCATTCCCTACGCCATCCAGTGGGTATTCCCCCCTCCCATCATCATTGGCGTTCTACTTGCCCCTGAGAGTCCCACCTGGCTCGTCCGCAAGGGCCGCCTCGACGATGCTAGGAAATCTCTGAGGAGGCTGGCCAGCGGACGATCCGAGGACGAGATCAACAACACGGTTGCCATGCTTGTCTACACGGACCAGATGGAGAAGGAGTCGGTCGAGGGTGTCTCGTACTTGGACTGTTTCAGGGGCGCAAACCTCCGCCGCACTGAGATTGCTTGCATGGTTTGGGCTGCTCAAGTTCTATGCGGCGTCTGGTTTGGTGGCAATGTGATTTACTTCCTCCAGCAGGCCGGCTTTGATCCGGCCAAGTCATTCGACTTTGGTCTTGGTACTCAAGCTCTTGCGCTGGCCGGTACCATCGGCGCCTGGTTTCTTCTCCCTCACGTGGGACGCCGAAGGCTCTATCTCGTCGGTCTCAGCGTTATGCTTGTTGTCCTGCTGGCTGTGGGTTTCATGGGCATCCCGGCCCGCATGGATGCCATTGGCTACGCTTCGGGCGCCTTGATGATGGTCTTTGTGGTCACCTATGATCTCACGGTTGGCCCAGTTTGTTACTGCCTCGTAGCAGAGATTCCGAGCACACGCCTCCGCATCAAGACTGCTGTCCTGGCCCGCAACACGTACAACATCATTAGTATCGGGGCTAATTTTCTGAATGCGCCTATTCTTAACCCAGGGGCGTGGAACCTTCGTGGCAAGGGAGGCTTCATCTGGGCGGGTCCTTGCGCTGTAGCTCTCGTCTGGTCCTTTTTCCGCCTGCCAGAAACAAAGGGGCGAGCTATCTCAGAGCTGGATACTTTGTTTGAGAGACGCGTCAGCACGAGGGACTTTGCCAAGACGGAGGTTACCATCTTTGAACAGAGTCAGAATGAGAAACTGGGCGTTGAGTAGCCTTAACTTTTGGTCTCTTTGACAAGAGAGTTCAGGGGTTGTTCTGGAAACTGGGGATTCCTGTATAATGTAGCTTTCGTTACTAGCTAAGTCTACTCGCATCAAGATACAGTACTCTTTTAGAATGACAACGTAATTATTTCTAGACGAAGGAGTTTAGTGGCCAGCAATTGTCGGCGACGAGGTCGGTACGACCGTAGAACTACGCCGAGCAGGCTGCATGCAGCCCAGAAGGGTGTTTTGGCAGATACTACAGACCTCTAGCTAACCGATGCGACTCTAATGCGACGTATATCATGAAGGAACATTCGTAGTTCATACCGGCAGAGGCCGAGTCGTGAGAGACAAAGCGTAGGATGGCGCGCTTAGCCATCGTCGAAGCGATCCTGCGGAACTAGTGCCTACCTAGCCATCAGGGGGTCGGGGTTGTTGCGTCAAAAAGATATCGTATGATTACTGCGGGAGGATCTAGCTCGCAAGCACTGTCTGCAGTCTCTGGGCGAAGAAGAGGCTTACCTGCCTTGGGCATTTGACAGCTAGTGATAGGACCCCTCACCAAAGGAAGATGTGACACACAAGTGTAGGAAGCATTGTCGGGCCGGCAATGTGACTGGATCGGCATCAACGGCCCCATCATAGGATCACAGGATCATATCAAGAGCCCGTATCGGTACAGATGGAGAAATACTCGCATTTATCGGCTCCCGTCATCTCCAGCTGTGTCCCCCGCACACCCCCACTATTCGTTCTGTGTGAACCTTCTTAGTGATCTACCAGGCCAACACTTCTTTAAGTACTCGTCTTGTCCTCTGGCACATCTCTCCATCTTTCCAATTCCATCACTCGACATGTCTAGTTTACAATGAGTGTCACTACGACATGTACCGCCGCCCCGGCACAGAAGCCGCACCACTTCCATCCTCAACCAGAGTATCACCTCAAGGCCCCGCATGGATGGATGAACGACCCTTGCGCCCCAACCTTTGATCCAACGACAGGCACATATCACATCTTCTATCAATGTAAGAGAAAGATTTCTCTGATTTCTTCTTTTCTAATACCGCCCAGGGAACCCTCGGTCCTGTGAATGGGGCAACATCTGCTGGGGCCATGCCACAAGCCCCGACGGTCTACGTTGGAATCACAACACAATCGACCCTGTGCTCCAACCCGGTGAGCCGTATGATAAGGATGGAATCTGGACAGGTTGTCTATGGCCAACTGGGCCTAAAGGCGAGAAGGACCAGCTCACGGTTATCTACTCATCCATCACAAGTCTCTCTATTCACTGGACCCGTGAGCACATCCGTGGCTCCGAAGGCGTATCACTGGCGACGTCTACGGACAACGGGAAGACGTGGAGGAAAAGCGACCTAAACCCCATCATTAAGAATGAACCGGAAGACCTTCGGGTGACGGGCTTCAGAGACCCGTTTCTCGGGACTTGGCCCGCTCTTGACGAGATGCGAGGCGAGAAGAGCCTATATGGGATTCTTTCTGGTGGGATTGCCGACAAAACTCCAACCGTATTCATTTACGCCGTCTCCGCGACCGACCTTACCGAGTGGAAATATCTGGGACCCCTAGTCGATCTTGTCCCTCGCTTCCACGTCCCTGGGCTCTGGACAGGCGATTTTGGCATCAACTGGGAGTGCGTGAACTACATGACCTTGCGAAGCGACACCGAACAGCGTGACTTTCTCCTTATGGGTACGGAAGGCGGTTTCAAGTCCGACTGCAAGGAGAGAGATCCTGATGACCTTTTTGCGTGGTGCCTCTGGTTCGCTGGCTCTCTTGAGCAAACTGTAGAAGGTCCGAGGCTAAGGCATGACTTTGACGGGATTCTAGACCATGGGACCTTGTACGCGCCAAACTCGTATGAGCATCCCGTTACGAAGAAGAGGATCGCGTTCGGCTGGATCAAGGAGGAAGAGCTCACGCTGGCCCGACGTGAAGCTAAGGGCTGGACGGGCTACCTGTCGCTTCCCAGGGAGCTCTTTTTGTACAGCGCAAGAAATGTGGTCAGGGGCTTGAAGTCATCGTTGGATGAGATACGCTCTATCAAGGTAATTCCCGACGGCGACGGAGTCAACACTATATACACGCTCGGTATCCGGCCGCTCGACGACATGCGCCTCCTCCGACCCTCTCGACCAGACGAGTGGTCAGCCATCGGCGGTTCTGATACTTCAGGCATCCTGAAATACCGAACCCGTTCAACGAGCTGGGAGCTGGAAGCCCTCATCAACGCACACGCCCAGCGCGTAGGCTTCCACATCTGCCACAACGCAGATACCTCGCTACGAACCAGCATCTTCTTCGATACGCAGGAGGAGAAGATCATCGTAGACAGGAGTGCATCAAACCACGAGCCGGACATTCGAAAGGATACTCTATCGGGGGCGTTTACACTCTTCTACACTCGCGAGGAGGGACGCGAGGCACTAGAGGCGCTGAGGCTACGCATTTTCCGAGATGGAGATACGCTGGAAGTCTTTGCGAACGATCGGTTTGCGCTAAGCACGACAGTCTGTGTGGATGAGACTTGTGGGGGGATTAGTTGGTTTGTTGAGGGTTGTAGTGATGCGGAGGGCGTGTTTGAGACGATTCGGCTATGGGATGGTCTCGGACGAGAAGATGGGAGAGACCCGGAACAATGTTAGGATTTAATCTGTCCGTGTTCAAGTTTTATTATGATATCCCTAGGTCAGCTAGCATGGGCATCTTTATTCATCCTTTCGTGAAGCTCCAGTGATCTACCTAGAGCGAAGTGCGTATCTAAGATTATAGTGACGGAGGCTGGTTCTGTGGCATCTTGTCATCCAATATTTATATACTTAATTTTTGCGTGCTCGCTTTGAGGGGGGCGCCTCGGCCGAGTTGCATATGTCATAGCCCAATAGGCAAGGCATCGGCGTAATCTTTTTTGACAATCCAGAAAGTTTGTTACAGGCAACAACTGGAACCCGGCAACATGGTTCGGTTCCGCACATTGCTTTTTTTATGTTTCCACAAACAGCACGTGATCTTACAACCCCTGAACCTCAAGCTTCTCCATCTTATCTCGAACATCAGCATCAACTCCCTCCCTACACCACCCTCTTTCCTCGTTTATCTCTCCCCCTCTTTACCTTACTAATCCATATTAATCATGTCCTCTTCAAATCCTATCAAGTTATTACCCCGCGCTTGCGTCTGCGGCGAGAAAGAGGACCTCCGCCGCTGCTCAGGCTGCCGAGTGGTCTACTACTGTGAACACAAACACCGACTTATCGACCACATCTTTCACTGGTCAGCATGTTACAAGGCGAAGGAAGCGCGCAGAATCTTGGAAAAGGAGAGGAAAGCTTTGTGGGACATGGTAGACGACGGATCCGTCCCCAACGATCTCCTTAAGGATGGCATCGGTTACTTTGGGGCTGTCCCTCTGACTGAGCCATACATACTCGCAAAGTATCAACTGGCGAATACGCTGCTTCTATGCTTTGGTGGCCCTGGTGGACGCGTTGATGCCGTACAGGCTGCTCTGGATTGCTTCCTGCGAATGTTTCGGCTCAATCGTGGAGATCGTAAAGATGTTCGATTGGTCATTCCCGCACTCTTCATCCGCCTCAACAAAGACCAAGAAGCCTATGACTTTATCAAGTGGTGTGCATCAACCGGGGACCCGGCCTATTTCGAATGGGATGACTGGGGTCAATACGGCTGGGATAATGACTTGGATTTCCTCGAAGTTAAGGATGCCGACGCATTCGAAGAATCTAAAAACTGGGTATATGGACACCGGTCTGATACGAGTCCCATGTTAGCTTTGACACTCATCAAAGTTCGGATCCTGCTCGATCTGCTGGCCACCCTCAACACAACCAGGGCCTTTCAAGGTTCAGTCCCCAAGGAGATCATAGAGCTTATCTGTGAGCAGCTCGTGGGAGGCATAGTTCAGTCGCGCCCTGAAATAATTAGGGGGCGGGTTGAAGATATGGCCCGCCATGTTGAGACAATCAAGGCTCAAATCACGGATCTGTACAAGTTAATGAACGGGTACAATCCGCACGTCTGGCGGTTGATGTTGAGTGATCCATACGCTGCCGCTGCCGCTGCCTCGGGACCCTTCTCGTACCCGTTCACGCCAGAGGAGACGGCCTGTATGGCTATCGAGGAAAGTATGGCCTCGTGGCTTGAGACGCCTAGGTCACTTGATGTGATGCGGTCCGTGAGCCAAGCGGCATCAACAAGAAACGAGAAACGTGGGTGTTATGAATACGGTACATGACGTTCAGACCATCCGGAGGCAGGGCTGTGTGTATCTCATCACGAAATAACCTAATAGGATACAAATAATATACGCAATTCTCCTATTAAATATTTTCTTTTTTAATTATCTTCAACTCGCTAGTCTTTTCGGATCCTGTAACCTGACGAGTTCTAACAGTAACCTGTATGTATAGACGGTCATGTCGACCTGCCTCAAGGACCTTGAAAACCAGTCTCTGCCCTGCTCAGCAATTGCTTTAGCTATCCTTTGTCCAGTTTCCGTGGAAGTAAGATATGATACAAGCTCGGGGAGCTCCTCGAGGCTTTGGCTAACGGGTATGTAGTGAACCCAGGGCATCAACCGCTCATCATGCCATTCTCGGAAGATTGTCTGCTTTAACGGTACTGAGTTTGATGCCAGGAGCTTGTAGTAGCGTCCACTTATGCCGTTTCCGTCCGTGTCGAATACGAGTCGTGACCGAAATGCCTCATCCTTGTTTGCCCAAGACTTGGTGTTGAAATATGTGCTCTCATCTCTGCAGTACTGTCTTTCACATTGAAAGATCCTAGTGAAGGCAACGTCAAATAACCGACTGTTGAGAAAAGTCGAGTATACGCGGCCAAACATTCCATTCCTTTGTCGTAGATAAGAATGCGGCTTCTGTTCCAGGTTCTGAGCCAAGGCCACAAATCTCTGTCGTTGGTGCTGTCGCCAATGGTCATCAAGGACAAATCCACCTGTTGTTGAGCCAGCCCAGTACAGGTTGTTCCGCTTGCTCTCCCATTTTAAATCTGTCAATACGTCGTATTGGAACTCTTCTTCGATGTATGCTGGACTTGGGAAGAGAATGTCGCCCATTGTTGAAGGTGCGCCAGTCGATAATATCGGCACTAATCCTTCCACGAGGTGGAATGTTTTCGGACTCATGAGAAAACCGTGCATGTCTTTATACTCGGGGTGTTGACAGAGGTCCTTTTCCGAAAAGTGGTTTTTGACGAAGGGCATGTTGAATGTCTCTACCGCAAGATCGGTATAAGAGCTGCCAGTTCTTCTCTGTGATTGGGCACAAGAGCTAGTGAGCTTTTCCCAGGTGGCCTTCTGGGACATATCGGTCAAACTAAACTTTGTTGTTGGGTTTGAGGGAATCAGAACCCTCGGCTCGTCGAAGTGGTTGATGAGAAACTTGACGTCAGGAAGCTCTCCGGGAAGGTCCCCCAAGAGGGTGTCGAAAAGAAGACCGTAGTGTCTATCGAAAGTCCGGTAAGGGTGTTGACACTTGGTTTTGGCATCCTTTCCTGAAAATTCGCAGAGCCAAACTTCGCTCCCTTGTGTTCCCTTCACCTTTGCCATCACATCGAGAACCCCCTGACCACTGAGTTTCCAAAATGGCGAAACGATGTCGTAAATCATGTCATATTCATCAATGATTGGCGATTGATTTGACTTTGCAAACTTGAACCAGGCTTCGAAACCTGGTGGCGGCTCTTGGAGGTATCGTCGTCGGTATTCATTGCTGGCAGCTTCGTAGCCTTTGGATTGGTTTCGGAGTAGGTGTTCGAAGCTATCAGTTGCGTGACGAACCAAGGCTTCAACTGGATGCACTGGTGATGTTCCAGAACTATTGAGTGAATAGGGTTGTGTGTTTCGGATCGCCCAAATATTGGAAAGGTAGGGAAGAAGAGACATGAGAAAAAAGGTCCAGAGAAGGGATTTACCCTTGAGCTGCCCCGGAACAAACTGAATTGTTTGGCAAAGTGCAAGTAATGACACCACGACATAGCATAGAGCTCGCATATCCGATGATTCTCGAAAAGGGTTGGCTGTGGATGCGATGGCAAAAGTCCCGATGGTGGTGGCCATCATCCATGATGTGTGTTGGGCCTAAAGCTGTCAGTAAGAGTGTTCTAATAATCCAAAAGCGGCATATAACTAACGAGCTGGATCATAAAGAACCATGATGAAATTTTAGAAAGTCCCAAGAAAAGGACGTAGGAAATAGAACTTGTAAGGAGACCCAATGCAACGGATTGGATCCCCAGACCCACCACCAGGAGGGCCACCACCCGTATCGAAACACCAATTATGGATGCTTCAATATCAACGAGCGGAGAATTCCACGGACCATCTTTATGCCGGGCGGTAAAGGCGCCATAGACGATAAGGAGAGCAGCTACTAAAATGCTGGACAATAATGACCTGAGGAGGTCACCATTGGAGAAGCAGAGTGTGGCAACAACAGCAACCGCTGTCATGCCCCATCCTGAAATGATCAAGGAGAGTTCCCATGAGTGGGATGCTGGCACACTGGGAGACTTGCACCCAAGATGCCTCTGGATTACGAAAAGCAGTGGTGTTAGGGCCGGCTGTCCCTTGTCAGCAGTGGAAGCGTGATAGCGCAAGGATCCTTCTCACGAAAAAGGCCAGGGAACTACATTCAGCCCTGTAAAATGAAGCCCCTGCTATTCCAGCAGCAACAATCCATTGTAGACCCGATGAAGCTGTCTGAGCTCCCAGATCACCAAAAGGGGTGGGCGCGGCGCCTTTTGAAGGGGGTGTGCGCTGGGTGTGTTTGATCAGAACCGGGAGAGTGGCCCAACAGAGGAGCTCGGAAAAGAGCTCTGGACGCCGTGAAGATAGATGCTCTTTGAATGCCGAGGAAGCCAATGCAGCGGCTGACAATGCAACAAGAGGGTCAGCGGCTTTGAGGATTGATGCCCGCATTGTTGTTACGGGGTGGTCGACGAGGCTACTCCATCAACGCAAAAGAAAACAATGAGATGAATGCAAGTAAGAGAACCACAAATGCATCGAAGTCGGGTCCAAGACCGAATAGCACAGCCTCATCGAGATAGCATGATTTTCAGATGCCCAGTCTTCTTGGTACTAACGAATGCGTGTTAGTAGGCTAACAGTCCAATAACCAACATGCATAAGAAACCAAGGCCAGCTGCCTAGTTGGATCGTCCAGCTCGTATTCCATTACAAGGAGCCGCTCGGTAATCTATGTACTACTACGTATCCCAAGCACGTGGTCGCAGTTGGCTGGCGCCTTGAAGGATGAAATCCTTCGACTGAGAATGATCCTCGTATTGGACTGCTGCGTCTCCTCTAGCCCGACCACCCGACCACCCGGCAATCTCGAGCCGAGAAATCAGCGGGGCGGTCTTCATTGCGCGTCTCAAACAATTGTTCCTTTGTATGAGGCGCAGCAAGAAGAAAGTGATTGGTTTAGATTACGACGGTACCTTTGTGGCTGCGCAAGTCGTAAGGGGCCATTCAGTTAAGCCAACAACAGAAGGAGAAGACACGCTTGGCGGGTTCAGGTTCATTTCTTGGACTACCGTAACTCAAGAGACTCTTTTAATGATGATGCTCTTGGCGAATCATTGGCAAGCGGTGCATGTAGCCAGAGTCGGTAAGCTTCGTCTTGGTAATGACGTTTGAGGAATTAAAAAGAAGCAATTAATGATCGACGTGAGACTGCACGGACTCTACCCTAATAAGTTAGGCCTGTTTGCCAAGCGAAGCCAAGCGTAGTTAAGCGCTAAAAGAGATGAGCAGCAAGGGCGTTTCCGCGGCATTCCTCCTGATGGAATCTTTCCACCCTGTACCTGGCGGGGATGATTGCCGTCTTAACAGTTTATTGAAGTTATGGTTAAGTTGGAAGATCCACATGTTGTTTAAAAACGCGGTAGGCCAAGAGTGAGTACAAGGCTTACTAGCGAAGGTAACGAGTAATGTTCATAGATTTGCCGACACGCCAGTGTTTCGCGCAGCCGTTGTAGATAAACTTTATTGTTAGCCCACCTATCGACCAAATGACCATCCACCGACCACAACGGTGTATGTTCAATTCTAGGAAGTATGAGTTTAGGGAACCACCAAAGAAATAACAGAGTTCAAGAGTATGAATAGCTAGGACTTATTATACATCCCTGAATTACTCATGAAACGATTGCGGGAGGAGGTACAAGTGACGTTATGAAGGGAAATATGCCGCAGAACAGTGACGGCATGACACAAGACGATTTGTTCAAAAGCAAATGCAGTCATCCATAATTGATAAATCCCACCCCTTTTCTACAGATTTTAAAAGTACTACGGCATTTAAAAGGGATTTAAAACAATCCTCCTAAGCGCTGGAAAGGTTCCGAGTTACATCTGTCCCTTTGGGGGGTCTTGTAGTCATCTTTACTCCGCGTCAATAACCCCTACACGTCCTCCCATGAAAATAAAGTGCAAGACTAATAGAACCAAATCCCTTCTCACACCTCCTAGGTAACTAATCACACGTGCTCTAAGCCCTTGAGAATAGTTTACTCCAACCCTTCTTGGCCTTATCCGGAAACCTCACCCTGAACGGCTCAGTAAACACTGCCTCAACACCCTCGCCTGTCTTTGCCGAGCATTCCATGTACATGGCTGCCCCGATCTTCCGAGCAAGAGCTTCGCCCTATGGCGCGTAATCAGTAATGATCCGGCTGGTTCTGGGAGAGAGGGAGCATCGTACAGTCGCCCACGAAACAGGACCCTCATTGTAAGGCCATTCTTTGATACAACGATCGCGGACATCCTTCCGGCAGCCTACAAGAACCATCGGCGTTTTTGGATAGTCCTTACGGAATTCTTCCATCCACTGCAGCCTGCCTGTCAGTATGTACGACTGCACTAGTCGAGGCGTTTGTAAGGGTTTAGCACGGGGAACGCACCAAATCTTCGACGTTGCTGAGATTGTCAGAGTGTCCGAGATCAAAACAGACAAAGAACAAATCGGTGTCAGGATAGCTAAGCTGGCGTAACCAGGTGTAATCCGCAGCACCGCATGTATCCCAAATGGCGAGTTCTAGAGAGCAACCAATGTTCAAGTAGGCTACACGGTTATCAAAAACCGTTGGCTGGAGGTATTCCTTGATATTGTGAGCTGTGAGCAGTCGGATAGATGGCAATCATACCGAGGGGTATTTCTTCTCCACAAAAGTTCTTAGGTGACCAGTTAGTTAGTGTTTTACGAGTCAAAACTTGTGGGAGAAACCGAGGACCGACCTTATCAACGCTGTTTTCCCTACAGCGTCACCGATCACTGTCACCTTTTTTCGAACGCTGGTGATCCCATGCGTGGGCTTCACTGGTTTTATCAGGGGATCTCCGCCGAGATAAACAAATGTCGACAGGGGTGGTGGCTCCAGTTGGTCTTCTTGCCCGGCGTCTTCGACACTGGCTTGACCGGGACTGTTGCCAGAGGTTGGAATATCCTCCATCCAGTCCATAGGATGTCGCTCTTCTTCTCGAGAGTCTTCATAGGTCGCTATTGAGGAGCTGGCAGACTCTCGCGTGGTGTTTGATTGACCGACCATAGCCTCGGCTTGTGTGATTTGCTGGGAATCATCATCGTTCGGTCTGTTTTGCGAGCTTACTTGGATTGGACGAGTCTCTGCCTCCTCCTAAAGATCCTCTCCAACGACTGTATTAGCGTACGAGGTCATGTCGTCGAGATATCTCTCCAAGATCATGAACCGACCACCAAGGTCCAAACGGTCCCCGGGCTGCTCATCACCTTCCAATTTCCGCAAGGTCTTAATCCCTTTCAGCAGATGGGTCGCAATTTCTCTCACCTCTACCATGCCTTCTTTGATCACAGTAGTGTCGTCCTTGACAGCTTTCGTTAGGGAAACTGATATCATCCCTAGCGTTAGACCCAACGCATTGCGATGAGTCTCGAGGGATACTTGTAGTTTAGTGACATCGTCCTTGCCGCGTAGAGCCCACTTAGCAGCACCCGTCTTACCCGAGGCCATGTACTTGTCCACAAGGCCTTGAACCTGGAGAACCACGGCATCGCAATTCTTCAGGATGGCGGCAATTTGTGGTCGGAGCTCTACTGGGATAGACGATGCAGATGAGTTATCGCAGTCGCGCTGAAGGGTCGAAGCAATCGTGCGTAACTCAACCAACTCTCGTGTGATGATGACGAAGTCTTCGGCAGCCTCTTTGTAGCTCTGGATGAAGTTGCTGATGGCCAGACCGGCGCTGGCTGGGTTGGCGAGAAGGGCCACGCATCCTGCCGTGATCGAGAGCGGGTCCATTGATAGATGAGGGGACTGTGAGCTCTTTTCCTAGACAAAACCTGTGCGGATGCTGGGTTTCTTGTTTGCTTGCTGGATGTTGAGATGATGAGGGTTGAAATCGTTCGGGTGGTGGCGGTTCGCCCAACGAGGCTGTGTCCGAGGCACTCACGCTGCAAAGGTCCTGAACTGGAAGACGGCTTGAAGAATATGCACCATCCCAAAACAAGACGGCGTACTTAATAAGCATGCACATCAGACCAGCTGATGTCTTCCCCGAGACCGACCTGTAGCATCTGGGTTGTTCCGCTTATGCAGCTGCAGGTGATCTGATTACATGTTGGGTGTTTCTGATTTCGTGCTAACTGATTAACTAGTTACCACTGACCCTCAAGTTAGTACGAGTATAAAGGTAATGTCTTTTTTCCCTTGTGATGGGAAAGGCAGCCAGCTTAGAGGAAACTTCGTATGACCACCAGAACTTTATTTCCCCAAGGCTACAACGGTTTCATTTATAGTATTTATAAGCCTTATTTACTTGTCAGTATGACCGCGCGAGCGTCTTAATGAGTCTCGTGTATATGGTTTGCTTATTTCACAGCTGTGTTATCGCTATTGTGTCTTTTGACTCTGAGTTATCCCATCGAGGGCCGGATCTCAACCATAATAAACAACATATTTTTAATACATCATGACATCATAACCTAATACCAAGATAGTGTCCTTTTTTCTTCTCCAGCTTTCTTGCTTCCTGTAGTCAAAGACTCATACATAACTATTGCATCGTGAAAGGTCAAACCTCTCAGGGGGTATTTGACTGCTGTAACCTCTATGCGAGAAACAGTTATCACTATCGAGTCGCTCCGAACCTCCAAGGAGCCATTTTAAGTAGGCAAATCAGAGGCGCATACGAAGAAGGAACCCTTTATTTGATTTTGTTTAAACTTAATTCAAAGCCTATGGGAATTACTAAGAGGAGCAAACATCCATAGATGGTAAAGAAGGCTTCGCGCCTATCAGTTACACATTGTGTCACTATGGCTTCATGGAAGCCAACAAGATCAAGATTATGCACATTTCTATGAGCACGTAGTGAGGATCCTAATGTCGTCGACTTTCATGGCCAAGTTATGAAGGATGGATATTTTATTATTCCTACACACGACGTACAGTGTCCAACTAGACAACCATATATTCTCAAGGGGATGGAACTCGACATATTAAAAAGTCTTGATCGCACTCCTTGCCAAACGCGGAATAGAGAAGGGGATCCTTTAATTCTTTGCTGCAAAATATATCGAGGAATCTTCTTAGTAATATAGTTCTAAGCGTGTCAAGAACAAAGAATTTTCATCCCACCGGCTCCCACTTTCGAGCTGAACATCTCCGGCTTAGCAATGACCAGCCTTTCCCACCACGTAAACAGGGCCAAAGCTTTCATCGAGGCAGCATTTTCATTGGACACTCCGTATACGCCTCGTCGATTCCGAGCTGTCGTACGTCTTGCAAATGCTTTTCCCAGTGGGATGGCCGTCATCTCGGCACTTTGTCGGAAACGCTGGAGACGTCAATGTCGTGACTGCGCCTTGTTATCAAAGAGTCGCATTGTGTAATCAAATCAATCTAGCTTTGGGAGGTGGGAGCCGAGATCCACGAACTCGACTGAAATCGGTTGTTAGCTTGACACATAATGAAGCCTTCATGTCAAGATGCGAGATATTTAAGATACACTTAAGGCTCATTTTCTCCGACTTGTATCTTCACTTACAGTAACAACTATCCTTCTCCTTATCCATACCGGAACGATTCAATTTGATCAAGATGAGATTGTCTCCCTCACTCCTCCTTCTGTCTGCGTCAACAGCGACAGCGTTCCCAAGCAGACACCCTGACTCCGGCTCCCACTGCGCGAGCATATCCGGGGATAAGACCATCAACAGTTTCCAACTGTATCCCGAGAATGCCGGTTTTGACGAGAGTCGCTGCTCCGTTTACTTCAGGTCAGCAATTCTTCTCCTATTTCGTCCTACATCTTCTAACACGTATCTCCAGCTCCGTCTACAACGCCACCGTAGCAGTCTGGGATCCTTATGTTAACGCCGTCATCGATTCGATCAAGTTCAAAGGCCTCAGTGGAGATCCTATCCTTCACGCCAGCGGCGCCAAGGTTGATCCCCTTGGTAGGCTCTCAGTCGTAATTGACGCCGGAGCCGCATTCGACACCGAAGGCAAGGACATTTCGGGCGACAATTTCCTCGTCAAGTATGATCTCAAGACACGTCGCGAGCTCTGGCGCCGAAACCTGACGGCTGTGACCAACGGGGTGTACTCGGGTTACCAGGATATCGAGCACGACGAACAGGGCAACACGTTTGTCATTGGAACGTTTCCCAGCAGCATCATTCGGGTCAGCGCCGACAACAAACAGGCCAGTGCATGGTATCTCGCAACTCCACCTGATCATACCAAGCACGGTTTTACGGGCGCTGTGTCAGTTGGGGATTCCCTGATTGTCACCGATAACACCGATGGACAGTTGTATCGATTCAACAAGTGCGACAAGCAAGGAAAGGGTTCCAAGGTTCCTCTCAGCTCTGGAAAAACCCCAATCGGCCAAGGCCTAGACGGAGCTATTCTTCCTCCCCTGTACCACGGCACCGTCCTCTTGGTCTCGGACAACACCAACGGCACCATCGTCCTGCACTCCGCTGACGGAAAGTGGAACAAGGCTCGGAACGTGGGCTCCATTCCGAATAACCATCTCGCTGCCGGAGGTTCTACTGTTGCAAGCTTGCAGATTGGGTCGAGCCTTTACTCGGTGACTGAGTTTTTTGGTGATGAGAAGGTTGAGGGCACGCTGGCTGGTAGCAGGGCTCAGTTTCCTCTGACTGATATCACAAAGCAGATTGCCGAGTTGTTGAAGTAAGTTGGTGACAACAAGTAGGTTAGGGCTCTCGTATTTACACTTCCTGTAAAGTAGATATAAATATTCTTTCACAAGTTCTCTCTATTTGGACCGTGCCAAAATCTTTGGATCAGTAGGTGAAACCACCCATCGTTAATGGTTGAAACGGCCATTAAAACGAACGATCCAAGTCTACTTCCCCTATCCCTCAGAACTCCCACAAACTATCATTAGACTCCTGTCCCTCCAGGCTATAATCCCCAATAAGGCCACTTAGGAGACTACCAAAAGCATCTGGCATACAAACATCAGCTATCTGAGCTGCCCACTGCGTAAGATCCTCCATGTTCGGAATGGCTGGTTCCGCAGACGAAGTTGACAACGGTTCGTGCTGCTTTCGCTCAACCAGCATAGCCATTGCCCTTGAAGCTAGGGCCTCAAACAAATCCCTGTACGGCGCGGCGCCTTCCCAGCGTTCCGCCATGATGGCCAGCAGCATGGTACAGGTCGTAAACGAATTGCTGACGCTGTCGATCCTCGTGGCTTGCCGAACAGCGGGCGAAGTCCAAAGACAGTGCAGGTTAGTCAAACCTGCCAGGAAGATGACGTGGAGGGTCGACCAGGTATAGTTGATGGGCTTCCCAATGTACAGGCGCTTGCATGATTGACATATATCACTGGCGGCCTGCATGCATTCTAAAAACACCTCATCCTGCACATTCTCGCGGCGCGTCAGCTGCCCACGGTAGAGAAACAGAATGGTTTCGTTGTAAGTCACTTTGTAATCTTCCGCATTTGCGAAAACGGTCAGGGGAACGCCAGCCCGTTGGGGTTCAGGGGGTGTCGCGGCCATCCACTCATCGAGCTCCCTGCGCAATGATTGCACCTGTGCCTGGTAACTTTCCTCGGTGTGGCTTTGAGTGGCAGAATTGGAGTATATGGATGCGTAAATACGTGCCCAGATGCATCGGATCCGGAATTGATGCAATGCGTGTGACATGGTAGTTACCGGGCCGCCTGGGAGACGAGGAGGCCCCTCTACTCCAGTCTCGGTGATAGATGAGTCGTCAATATCCAGTGGAAACTAAGAGCTAGTCAATATGGAGTCTTTACGTTTGTAGTTGGCCGGCACTCACCTCAGTGTCAACTTCCTGGATCGGAAGGCTCAGAGGTAGCCCGAGATTCACAGAAGAGGCACAATCCATCTGGTACGCGCACCAAAATACTCGCTTCCGTAGCTCGAGACGTAGCATGTTTGTCTTCAAGTTGATCTTCTTGAAATTTCGGTGATATCCGAGTTCTATGCACTGGCGCAGCGCAAGGCCCGAGAGATTCCTGTCGCTGGTCGTCAGCTTTTTCCGATGGGATGCTTATGGCTCAACTAACCATACGGACGGGCCCATCGAGGACCGTATTGAGAACAAGGCACAACAAAGCAATGCTTGGATAGACTCGAGGCTCTTTTTCGCTAGAACATGGTCGATATATAGCAGTGCTGATACGTACAGTTGCTGGGTAGAGTTGGTTAGTTGCGTTATCGTGGAGACATGATAAACTCACTTGCGGGAAAGATTTCTTGTTAGACTTTAGAAGGGCTCCTATCGCATAAACCTGCGTCTCATTAGCAGAGGACCCTCGGATCAATCAAACAGGTTCTACATGCCATGTTGACGAAGAAGAGTTCAGATGGACTGGCCACCATAGAATCCAGCCCGACAGCGTTATTTTCCCACTGCCTAAAAGTCGGCTCATGGAGGAAAGGGTATTGCAAATGAACGTTTTCGAAGTAGGCATTGCTGAGCGCCAACCCAACCTCGTAACTTGGGAGTCGGCAGGGGGCCAATGCAGAGGCATCCATCTCATCTAGGCCGGCGTCGAACTCATTCAAGGGTTTCTCTTGCACTGTCTGTCGGACACAGGCATGAATGACGCGGGAAAAAGAGAACATGGAAGAGGGACCAAAATATTGTGGTTCCGCTCCCGAGGCGTGGAGACTCAAGACTCCTGCCTTTGAGATTAGATCAGTAGCTTCATCGTTTTCATCTCGATCTCTGGCTGGATAAGGCCCAGCGGCGGCAGCAAGATGGTTGAAGTCTCGAGAGCGAGACGCTTGTAGTGCAGCGGAGGGTTGCGCCTGGCTGACCTGGCCTTGTTGCTGTAGGAGGCGCTCGAGAAGCTCTACGCGTTCTTCCAAGGTCTCCAAGTAGTTTCTTGGCAACTGGCGCTTGGTAGAAGGATCCTCGACAAGGCAAGCTATGGATGATTGTCAGCGTGATAAGGAGGACATTCCATGATCTGCTCACCAAGATCAAGCCGCTGACAATTGGCGCATGACGGAACTTGGTCATCGCACTGGAGCATGGTGAGCATAGGCAATAGTAAATGATTGATGGATATATATTACTTTTAGCTTCCTCTCCTTACAACTTATGCAGGCTGTCTGCGCTCTGGGGCCCCTTCGTCGGGGAGGGGGTCGGATATGGGGCCTATGGCGAGAATGGGGGATCATAATGGATCTTCAGAATTATACTACGAGGATTGAACAGGGAGACGCGGTGAAGGATTTGAAGCGGGCCACTTTGCGTGGGACTACTCTTGTCCAAAGATGATGTTCAATTGTTTGACGCTGGCGAGTTGACGAGAGCCTGCGCTAAGATGGTATGGGCTGGTATCGGATTAAACAAACCCCGAATCTGCCAAAGCACATGATTCCCGATCCTGCTGCGTAGGCGAACGATAATTCGGTATCACGGGGAGCATTGGATGATGGGAGGACTATTGGTAGCAATCCAATTGAAGGCGTAGGTGCACGTGGAATGAAGATGAACAAGTATCAATATTACGAAAGAGACCATTCGGGGCGGAAAGCAAGTCACAGCATGGCACAGTCAAGATAGAGTAATTTTAGTAAACAAGTATAGAATACCAAGCTTACACGGCCGAATTATTGTCTGAAATCATCTGACATGTACGGTTCCTTGGGGCCAGCACATACGCATTCCCAAACCGGCGGTATCTTATCTGCCCTCAGAAGGGAGGTACAACACAATTGGCCAAGACATGTGTCTTGCAGAAACCTCCAACAACCCAATACCAAGTCTACGTAAGCCGAGGCTCAAATTGCCTCGCAGCAAAGTATCGATATGTCTTGCGGAACTTGAAACGAAACCTCTTGCCAAAGGCGATAAAAAGCCCACTGCCAAACAGAATAGCAGTAATCAGAACACCCATCGTGATGTAGACATTCTGTAGTCCAACAGCTGCGATCCACGGCGGAAGAGCAAAGATGAACATGGTAGAGCACACGTTGCGGGTAAAGGTCACGCTGACCATAGCATCTCCGACAATCTAACAGGGGCGGACATATTAGCAATCACGAGCAGATTAGACGTTGACAAGATTTGCTTACCTCGGTATAGGCATCTGTCATATAAGTCAAAGCAATGGTACCAGCCGGTGCGGTACCAAAGCTGCACATACCATAACCGATAGCCAGAATAGGCCACGGCCAGCCACTGTTAAGCCCAACGCCAAACAGAATCATGCCAACAGGCACAAAGGGCGCAAATGCCAGCATCACCCAGAGTCGCATCTCGGGCTCGTAAATACCCTTGTTTCGCTTGGAGAGAAACAGAATCAGCCAGTCGCTGAGAGGGCCACAGATGAGCGTCCCCAAAGTCGATCCAGTGAATGGAGCCAAACTCATCAACCCAATTTGATCAGCGTCAAAGTTGTAAGGCGCTCGGATCATCCAGTTGGAGACAGTTGTGCTTATGACGTTGGATGCAACCATCATGCCGCCATAGACGAGGGACATGTAGAAGACTCCTGGAACTGAGAAGAGAATCTGGAATGGTTGGTAGCAGTGTCGGAAGAAGGAACCGAGAGAGCCTGGCGATTCTGTCGTGAGAGCAAGACGCTGTTTGTATGTCTTTCTGGGTATCGTAGGGTCGATAGAAGCAGCAGTCAGCTTGGGGCCGGCTTCAGCTGGCGTTGTGGTGCGAGCCAGCTCGGGGTCTTTCGAGTCCTCCTTGGTAGGGTCCGACTCGTGGGCGATATTGACACCATCGATCGCGGGAGGGACAAACTTAGTCTCCTCATAACCAAAGATCATGGCTACGAGGAGAAGTCCGAAGAAGATGGCAACCCACCACCAAACCCAACGCCAGCCCTGGGAGACAGTGGCATAGCCTGCCGCCGTAGGAGCCAGAGAGGCACCAATCCTAGTCGACCAGAAGTACAAACTGTTCATGGTTCCGCGCTGGTTCACGAAAAAGACATCTGCGACCGTCATTTGCACAACCACCTCAGCCAGGGCACCCACGAAGCAGCTGATGATGTTGACCATCATCAAGTCTACCACGTTTTGTTGGCGGGCAGACCAGATAGACACTCCCATCTGAATGGCCGTGCTGAAGATGTACACAGGGCGTCGACCGTACTTGAGGGCGAAGGGGATGAGGACACATGCTCCGACGGCGAGGGCGCCACAGCCAGCGGCGTAGCTGTTGTTCAAGGCATTGTAGCTGAAGCCCAGCTCTTCGTGCATGGGGCCCCAAGTCGGTGTAGCAACATCAATCCTGGGACTGCTGTTAGTTGTTTCGTTGTTCTCAGAGGTTGGCTTTACTTACAGGGCAAAGACCATCAAGGCGTAGAAGGCGGCAAGGCCAAAGTTGGCATACTTGCGAGGCTTGGACCAATTCTTGGGTTACTTTGTCAGTATCTCGTACGGTTCAGGAGGTTAGTCAGGGAAACTGACAAGTGGATCATTGGGATCCCTCGAGGGCTGCGGCTGCAGGATGATCTCATTTGACCGATCCTCCTCTGGGACGAAGTGTCAGCAAGTCGACAGATACCATCTCCATCGATTGACGGGGCGTGTGACAGGTCTCTTACCTTCAAGCCGAACCGTGCCTGGGGGCCAAGCTGGATCATCGTATTCTTCAACAGTAGGCATCGTGTAAATGAGATTTCTCCAAGTTCTAACGGCCTTGTTGCGGTTGGGTGAAGTGGTCTTCTGTCTCGAGGCCCAGGAGGAAGGATGTTACCTTAAATACCTGCATGAACACCAAGCCCAGGATGCGGGGGATGCAGACACTAGGATGAGGCTTGATACCTCAGCTCTAGTTCTTGTCTACTGCTATCTCGACTTCGAAGTGTGGTCAAGGATTGCCCCAGTCTCGAACCCCCCTGTCCAGATAAGCTATCATGAGATGCGTACCCGTCATACGCGGGGTAACCAGGATACGAATGCCCAGGAAACTTTTCTCATGTCGTAAAAGGATTGATCGCTGATAGTTACGGAGTAAGTCTGGCTGGAGATTCTGCGTCTGCGAGTCGAGTGACAACCTTGATCCGTCCCGACGTTGACCTTATCTGTGGGGCACACCGGTCGAATCCGAGGCCAAGTCCCTATTGGTGGGCGTAAGTCCCTGAACAGAGCACAACTTCCGGTTGTCCAATAGGATCTTGATCTATCCCACCTTGTGCATCGGTATCTTCCGGCGTTATTTCCGCAACCCGGGGTTGTTGGTCGCTTCCTACTGGCTCTACGGAAGCTTCCAGTCGGTCAAGATGGTATCAGTGGATTCAGAGCCAGTGTTGAAACCCGAGAGTGCAACCGAGGAAGTTGTCGAGGCGAGCGTCGGCACCAACGATCAATTGTCTTGAGCCGTGCAGACCCGATGCACACTACTTGCTCCGACAACCGATGTGTCATCAGGGTTGACACTCTCATCATCACAGCGGGCGCATATAATGGTCCCAGGCAACACCATCAACCGTTCTAGAATCCATTGGCCCTTCGTTTCATAAGTTCCCGCCGTCACTATAAACATCAGTATCTCAACATGTCTACCCAAGCAGTTCCTCCAGCCAAAACCGACCCTATCATCATTGTTGGTGCCGGGATATTCGGTCTAAGCGCTACCATTCACTTGGCAGAGCGAGGATACACGAATGTGACACTTCTCGATAAACAGCCCTATGAGAAGACTCTCTATTCGTACTTTGAAGGCTGCGATGCCGCCTCTGCTGGTGAGCTATACCCAAACTCAATATTGGCCGTTGCTAACTGGATCTCCTGATCAAGACATCAACAAGATCATCCGCGCGGCTTATGGCTCACAGACCATATACCAAGATCTCAGCTTAGAGGCTATCAAGGGATGGAACTCTTGGACCGAAGAACTCCGACGTGGTGGCTCAGCTGTACCTCCCGGAATGTCCTCGACTGATGATCTCTGGATCAACAACGGCGACCTGTCATGCACCGACTCAGACACCTTGCCCGAATTTGAGAAAGCAACTATCGAGAATATGAACAAGGCTGGGTATCACAGCACACAACTTGTGAATAACAATGAAGATCACATGCGCTTAGCTAAGGAGAGAGGTTTTGCAGCAAGAATGCAGCCTTTTTCGAAAAGGTTACTTGCCGTGATGGATACCACCGGTGGAATCACTCTGGCAGACAAGGCTTGTCGGTTTGCCCTGCACAAAGCAAAACGTCTGGGAGTCCGTTTCATCTTGGACCCCGTCGCGGGAAAAGTGACTTCTTTGGTCCAAGATGGGAGTGCCAAGATAGCAGGTGTTCAAACTGCCGATGGAAATACACACCATGCCGCGTTGACTATCGTCGCGTGTGGAGGTTGGACGCCAAGCTTGGTGCCGTCTCTGGATGGGTTGGCCGAGGCAACAGCAGGCTCCGTTGTCATCTTCAAGCTCCCGGAAACCCTTCGACAGCGATTTTCTTCGTCCAACTTCCCAGCCTGGTCCTTCAAGATCGCCGATGGACCTGATGCTGGGCTGTACGGATTCCCCGTCGATGAGCAAGGCCACTTAAAGATTGGCTACCGAGGGACAAAATACACCAACCCACGGGTACAGCCAGATGGTCGCGAACGCAGTGTGCCTGTTACACGATGGACCGAGGATGAGCAGATCCGCAAGGTGCCTGCCAAAGCTGTCGAGGTTATCCGTAAGTTTACAGACGAGTACCTGCCCGAGCTGGCCGATATCGATATCTCGACGACGAGATTGTGTTGGTACACTGACTCCTTCGACAACCACTTCGTCATCGACAGAGTCCCAGAGAAACAAGGTCTTATGGTTGTCACGGCGGGCAGTGGCCATGCGTTCAAGTATCTGCCCACCATTGGCAGTTGGATCGTGGATATTATTGAAGGACAGGGCACGGACAGACCAGCTGTACAGGCTTGGAAGTGGAGATCTTTGGGTGAGAATGGGAAACCAGTGAATGACCTGATGGAGGGCTCAAGAGGGAAACGGGCCCTACACAATATCCCACTGACCTCAGGAGGAACCCAAATCTCAAAGCTATAGTAGGCACAACCAGTGGTTGTATTTCAAATTGAAGGCACTAGTCCTTGCTACTATCTCCATCCCTCTAAATGCGCGATACGGGCGGTCTCACTGAATATCCGATATTCCACACCCAGATCATCACTTAAGCTTAACAAGCATCTCCCATGATCTTAGTACCCTTCGCCTCCAGAATACAGATAGCCACAGCATCGGCCGTCTGGGTGTCAAGGGTATCATCATACAGAGTAGAATCAATCTGGAAAGTTTCCAGGACGATCTGCGTGCTGTTCTCGGAGCACACTCCACGGTCCGCGAGACAAGAAGCGAAACCAAGCATCTCTTCCAGCGAGAATCCTGATTTGTCGATGCATTAGTATCATATGCTTTTGTAATTGATTCGATTCTTGAACTCACGTTTCGCAGTATCAAACAACTTGTAGGGGCAGCAATATTCGCATCTGGGACAGCAGGATAGAATTGCACTGGCTGCCGAAGCCATGTAGACGAGCGGAATTGTGAACTTCATGTTGGATATCTCCGAGATCGGTCTTGAGGGTTTTTTGAACGTTGAACTTGGTTTGAGAAGTGATGGATGTGAGGATAAGATGAGTTTGTGAGTGAAGAGTGCTGGGCATGTTCCCTATTTATCCTATATCTCCCCATATAGGTGACCTTGGATCTTTATCTGAGAGCGCCGGGAATTACCTCTTCCAGACCATGGCGTCCTCCTCTCGGTCTTTCAACTGCATTCGCATTCCAAGCGTCAGATTCGTAGCTCAAAGGTCCGAACTCCTGCCGAATTTGACGTGTGGCTGAGTTTTGTACCTCCGGACATTCAGCTTTGATAATCCAAACTTGTTTTTAACCTTAACACGAAACGCCATTTGATAGGTGCTAGCCAAGACAGTAGTGTTGATACATGCTGTAAAGAGTAAAACACCCGAAACTCAGCCTTAAATCTTACATAGCCGAAACATATTTTCATGACGCGTCTGTCTTATATCTGTCCCTGGGGTAGCTGAGTTGCCAGCTATTATTAGTCCGATCCGGATCGGCGTAGTGGACCGTGAGGGGATGACAGAGAAGTGACGAACTAAAAGAAGTCGTGTTCAGGGGGGGCGGGGGCTTTGAAATTACGTGTAAGAACTCCCAAGGCTGAATTGAAAAGAAAATCTCGGCATAAACCAACTACGTCACTTAGACCTTGCAACGTCTTCAGACGTCTCCTGTTGCCAATGCTTACCGACAATGGGACAGTGTCATCCATTTGATTGCCAGCAGCCTTCAGCAGGCTTGCTGGAAGCGGATAACGACATATCCGGTATTGGGGTTTGTACCTTGTCTGCCCAATCTCACGCCGATAACTTACATGATGCTCTAGGTCGTAATCGGTTTCGTCGGAAACGCATATCTCGCTTTTCTCTTGCTCTTGGTATACTATCTAGTCTGCTTCGATGAGATCGATCAAGTACCGCCGTCAGAGACTTCTTCTTTCTCATTTTGCGAGGAGCCGAATGGTCGGACATCGCAACAGGCACACCACCCACGCACCATCAACCCTATCGACAGCTTATTTCTTTCCCAACTAAGGAGTTTGATGGGTTGGTCAAAGAGGAAACGAAGTCGCAATTGTTCTTTCTTCCATGACTCTATCGAGCGGTGCTTCACCTCAGTATGTCTAAGCGAGTTAGGTATTGATAAGTTTCTGATGCCTTGCTGACTGCCGTCTAGTGCATCACCAACATGGCCGATATTCAGTTACTTACGGGTATCTGTGTCCTCATTACCGGCTTCATTGCACTCCCTTGTGGGATTGACGCCTTCCACTGGAGAATCCTGGTCTACCTCGCTTGGTTTTCCAGCATCATCCATCTCTCAGGACTCGTTGCAACGTCCCACATCCACGAGAGGGTATGGGAGAGACACATTCGGATCTCCCTCTCCCTCTTGTTTCTCGTGATGCTCATGGTAGCTACAATTCCGGTCGGCTTCTTTGACTGGGGAGATCCCCTGATCCGCTGGCGCGACGATACTCCGACAGTCTACCCAGGCTCGCCTGCTATTTGCTCTTTTAACTTTGAGTTGGCCTTTTCTCTCAACGAGAAAGTTTGGAAAGAGGTTTGCAGTCGCTCAGAATGCTGGTCCAACAAAACAGCATGGTGGTGGCCGCCAGAGGATAAGGACGAGCGTCCGCCGTACCACATCCGTTACAGCATCGGCGAGACGGCTACTTTCCAAGGCATGGTCATATCTCTAATCTTTCTAGCCCTTGGTTTTATGTTTCGAATTCTGAAGCTAGTACCTTCTTTATCTGGAGCACTGACTCGGCGTGTAAGAGAACCCATCGCTACGTTCTCTGGGCGATTCATTACCAAGTTAGCGAACTATGCAGCGAGGCCCGGCGAGTACAAGCATGCCAGCATACGACAAGATTTCTGGGCATGTCTAGTCATAAGGCCCGTCCTGGCATGGTGTCTTGTCTTTCGAATTCACATCGACCTTTTCACATCGATTATTGCAGAGGTTGGCCACTACTGATCAGGCGTTGACGGTTTCCATCTGCTAACCCGAGAACAGCTTTCTTGGCTTTTCGGCCTTCTGCTTTGGGGCACGATTCGTGTGATGGGAGCAAGGCTGTCTTCCAAACAGGATAGTGTCGTTCAAGAGGCAAACGAGTGGTCCTTTGGCCAGACATTGCCTGTACTGCTCCTCTTAGGACCAGTAGTCATGGTTGTACGGTCTTTTGCTACACACCTTTCTCAGAGTGTGCAACGACAAGATACTATCTCTTGGCCTCTACCTCCCACAAGAACCTCTTCCATCAGCCTAGCTCACAGCTCGGAATCCCAATCCAATGTCTGGTCTTGTGAGGGGGGACGAATATCCACCGCACAAACCAACGAATCGCCAGTCAGAGCCAGGTCCCAAGCGATCCAAGGTGACCAAAGTATTTGCAATCTTACCAAGTTTGACTACTACTTCGACAGTTCCTGGATGGGAAGTTGCGTGACGATGGCATATACATCCTTTTGGCTTCTTGCAGGGACATTCCTTGAGACGATAATCGACAACAACACCAAGCGCGCAGTTCACATGCCAGAGCGACCTGTCGCAAACTTTTGGCTTAAAGATAACAAGCCACTGGCATATTTACTAGTCTATCATCCCATCATATGCCACCTCAACATCTTGATGGGGATGTATTCTGACGATATCTCCTTCAAGCCCTGTTGGAACTGGGCCAAAAGGATAGCACTACGCCTCGTCCATCTTTCAGTCCTTGGAGTATATGTCTCACTGACTCTTTATTGGCCTATGTATACCAACACGCCGCGGATATATCAGGTGTTTGCCGGGGCTAAAACCAGAACCCATCCTGTGGGCGCTATTCTCACGGTAGCCATGTATCTTCTCTACGCCATAGCAGGAGGTTTCATGATTATGAAGAAAAGTCGTGGACCTAGATAAGGAGTAGAAAAAACAACAGTATGAATCGATGCCTACGTGGCCACTTCGCTGCTGCAGTCCGCTTTATCGCGATGAGGACTATTGTGTTGGCTGAGGTTTGGCAATTGTATCGCATGGGACAATTTGGTTATGTAACATTATCGATCCAACCAGTCTGTGTTATGGACTCATCAAAGAGTATCACTATTTGCATGGAATGATGATGACGGAACTATCTTTCCATCAATGCGTCGACTTTAGCTTCTCCCTCGATAGTCACCCTCCAGTATTGCGGCAAACAAACGCAGACCAGGGGAATCGCCTTAATCTCTCCATTTGCCAGCGGATTACCGCCCCCTCGTTTCGCCTCCCACTCCTCGGCTCGTTCGTCGAGCATGATGCCAGTCGCCCATCCATCATCCCATAGCCCAACTATTTTCAACATGTCTCCTCTCTCCAACGAGAACTCATCCGCGGCCCGCGGTTGATAAGCCCATAGGACGCTGACTGTGTCACCGGGGTGGATGTCATCCTGGGAGTAATAGTCTTTGAAGAAGGGTAACTGTTCAGACTGGCCGCTGTATGGCAACTCTGTTGTCAAGTGTAAATTCGCAACACGATTGTTCTCTTTGATGTCGTGACTGAGGGCGATACCAATAGCAAAATTCTCACCGCCAGAGTTGGACGAGGGTGGGTTATTGAGTTCGCCGAGATCAGATTCGGAGCTGGCGCCAATATTTCCGTGTTCTCTCGCTCTGGCAAAGCGCTTCAATGTCTGTTTCCAACGTCGTCCCCATCTCCGCGACGCATTTTCTTCATCGCGTACCATTGATTCGATAGTGGCGGGCCTGGAAGTGACATCCGAAGTGGGATTAGCTCCAGGACGTTGGTGCTAGACAGATGTTAGAACGTATGAGCACTTGATTAAAGCGGAGTGATGTTTCGGACACACCTCATTCATACCCCATCTACTTAGTATTCCCGACATATAGGAAGCAGTAGGGCGACGTTTCGGTTGCCAGCTAAGCAGTCTTTCCAATTCATTCCTGAGATTGTCTGGAAGTTCAGGCCACGCTAGATTCTCGATTACTCGTCGCCTCTTTTCCCCCGTCTCGCCGGTAGGTCTCTTCCCGGAGAGTAACTCGTGGATGACTAGACCAGCAGAAAACATGTCTATCATTTTTCCGAAACGAGTTTTGAGAACCAGTTCGCCGTTATCGGGGAGGTCTCTCACTTCGGGAGCCATGTAGTCTCTCGTGCCGCTGTAGGATATGTCTATTGTCACTGAGAGGAGATTTAGCTTGCAGGTGCCTAAGCTTGCTTGTTAGTACAAAACTGATTCCGTCGTTTCCCGTAGGGATGAGCTGTACCAAAGTCAGCCAGCTTGATATGCCAGCCCGGCCCTTTGCTGACAACTAATATATTCTGATAACACACCTCAGCAAATTCATCACCAAAAAGTTACACTAGTACTCACCTCCGGTTTGAGATCTCGGTGGACAACCCCCTTACTGTGAAGCAGCTCTAGGCCTTTAAACAGCTGCCAAGCAATGCGAAGGACTTGCACATGTGGTAGAGGCCCTTGCACGCATGCTGTCAAGTCTCCGTGTTGAACATGCTCCATGGCGATATAAGTCTGGCCATCATACTCAAACCAGCTGTCGAATTTGACAAGATATTCGGCGCCAGGTTCAGTACACTACACGCCAGTGTCAGCTTTCCGTAAGAAGTTGCAAGATAGACAAACCTTTGAAAAGAAGGCAAATATGTTAATACTTTGCTTGCGCCGCATGTCAATTTCTTGAGAGGCATTTCTGCCACTCAACAAACGTAGCTCCTTGACGACTCTATAGCGAGGCAAGCCATCGTTATTAGATGCCTGGAGGCGCTTTTGTTTATAGACTTGAGCCTCAGTTCCACCCCCAATCAACCCTGTCTGTTGATTCTCCCCAGGCTCAACCAGTCTCCTCCCTTGCTTCTGTGCCCACCGAACCTCGGTCTTCGTCTCGGCGTCGAAGTGGCAGAATATTATCTCTGGCCCAATGTAGTCAACTGTAACACTCTGGATTGGTGGAACGTCAGGGACCTCCATGCTCATGGATGGCCGGTGTTGGATATGGGGCTCTGTGCTTATGAGCAAGAAACAAGTTTTCGAGCCATCAACTGCTGGGCAGAAACGCGTATCTGCATCCGGGCCTAAATTTCAGCCGCAGCGCGCTTGTCACGTTGCAGGATGTTGAGGATAACCGTGATCCCATTGGCTAGATCTACATGATTCGGTGCTTGGAGGACAGGGTCAGCGAAGCCACACCACACCTGTGCAGCTCCGGGATGATTAGCAACTCCGACATCCATCATACACAGACATAAGCGCGTAACGCGATAAAGATCTCAAAAGTCCAACGCTACAGCAGTCCTCTCTTCATCATGGCTGGCCCAGAGATCGTTGGCCTTGCGCTCGCAGTCCCTTCGTTCCTTGAGACTCTCATCCACACCGGTCAAGACCTCAGTGTCCGCATTTCCGCCGCCCGTAACCCTCGGCTCATGACCGGGGATCTCTCCGCCTTCACCACACGCAGTGCCCAACTCCTAGCTCAATGGACAGTCGGGAACCAACTGTGCAACAGCGCTCGCATAGATGCCGCTATCCAATCTGCACTCGATCGCGACTTTATCGACATTCAGACACGCATCTTGGAGGCTAAACAATATGTCGCTCAGGTGGAGAAGTATGGGAGATTGAGACGATTTTGGGTTGCAGATCGGCCGCGTAAGGCCCTCGAAGAGAGCACACGTGGGCTAGAAAGGGTGATCCGACAATTTGAGGATACGGTCAAGGCAGTTGAGGCTTCGGAGCGGCTCCCAGCGAATGTGTTCCTCTCGGCAGACGTGTTCCAATGGGTCGGCAACGACCTCTCCGAAGTTTCAGACCGCGTATGTATCCGAAAGGGATGTCTGACGCGAGGATATCACAAGACGAAACCCAAGATTGGTCTGTTTCTCCGAGAGTCCCGTCCATACGGCGGCTTTTCGCCTGCTCGTGTGCAGGACATTGAGGACGATATCAAGTTTCTGTCCAAGAACTTGACAACTGCCGTCGAAGCGACGGGGATTCTGGATCTCGTGGGTTATCGAAACAATCTGGAGGCTGAAGACTTCGAGCTCATCTTCGATGTCAAGAGTGACCTCAAGCCCAAAGGGGTGTTGAGGGCCTTCATGGCCTCTACCGAGGCCCTATCGCTGAGTAGCCGTGTCGAGATGTGCATTCAGCTTGCCGACGCAGTCTTCCAGGTTCACAAACTCCACCTCGTTCATAAGAATATCAACAGCGGGAACACGATCGTCATGTCCAATTCTGGAGCGACCGACTCAACACTAAGAATTTTCCTCGTCAACTGGCGGCTTGTCCGCAAAGCCACGAATGCAACCACAATGCAAGGAGAAACGCAATGGTGGAGGCAGATCTATCAACATCCAACACGTCATCTAGAGCTCGCTGAGGTGGAGTATAGTATGGGACACGACATCTATAGCTTGGGTGTCTGTATGATTGAACTCCTCCTATGGAAACCATTGGTCATTCAACCTTCTATTGACGATTCCCCAGTCGTTTCACCCATTTTCATCTCAGAAGCTGCGAAGCTAGGTTTTGAGGTAGACGCTACAGGACAGCACAACTGGCTAGCACCACGAGACATCCAAAAGGTGCTAGTTGCGCTCGCAAAGAGTGCTATCCCTTTTGCAGCAGGAGATATACTAACACAACTTGTTGTATCCTGCCTCACTGTACTGGAGAATGGCTTTGGAGAAGCTTTAGTTATCAATGATGACCCTGTTGAGACGGGGTTAAACTTTGTGGGTGCGGTCAAGGATAGACTTGCCCAGCTCTGTATTTAAAGCAACCATAGTAGGCCAATTAAGATGATGATGGGCTCATTGCGAATGAATGCATGTTGGTAAGCCTATTCTCAGATGATATCAAGGAGAGTGCGACTAGTCCTGAAGCCCCTAGTAGGCTAAGAGCCACGGGAAGTTAGTAATAGACTGAATAGATAATATGACTCATATTAAATGGGGTGTCATTCATAGTGGCATTGGTCGTTAAGCTTCAATCCTAGTACAACTCAGGGCGTCATTTCTATTGGCTAGGTCGTATACTGACACTTACCAGGCACGCACGAACCCCTTAATTCAAACCCTTCGGATCACCTCCCGTAGCTCGTTGACAAGCCTTTGAGATCCCATGATGTTATCCTATAAATCGCCGCTGTTGAACTCCGTCATTTCACGACAGCCTCAATATCCATACCCTACCCTTCTCAATCCCTTGCTGTGTCGTCAAAATGGCACAAAACCCTCCTCCCTCTCTCAACATTACAGTCACCCCAAAGTATGAGGGTAGAACACCAAAGTCACTTGATGTGCATCTAGTCATCGAAAGGCCCGACTTGACGGTCGACATGACTCTCGTCAGCATGTCAGATGTCTCAGAATTATTCCCAGTCCCGCCGTATACGAGTGCCGATGCAATATACGCTTCAGACTCCGAGGGCGACATTCCTCTTGTTCTGGAGAATGCCGATGATGGCGAGCGCTATTGGAAAGTCGCACGAAAGACGACAGGCGATGTGACTGTGACGTACAGCGCTACCCATATCAACAACCACTCAGCGCCTACTGTAGCCCTCTTGGATCTTCGTCGGGACCATGACGGCATAAACGGCGCCGGTCTGTCTGTCTTTATCCTTCCTCCCGAGGATAAGACATACACCATCAACTTGACTTGGGATCTAAAGCAGTCACCAGACGGCACACGAGCTGTGTGGGCATATGGCGAGGGACCTGGAACTGTCACAAGAATAGGAAGCACAAAGCTGGTATCAGAGAGTCACTTTGCCGTTGGGCCGTCGCTGAATAGCTATCCAACTACGGTCGACAAAGGTTTCGGCTTCTACTGGTTCGGGCAGCCCGACTTTGAGGCGTTACGACTTGCCGAGTGGACGCAAACCCTCTTCCGATACATGCGGCGCTTCTTCCATGATACCGAGCCGACGTATCGGATCTTCATGCGAGGAAGCTCGAGCAGCTGGGGTACGGGTGCGGCGGCCCTTTTACGTTCTTTCATGTTCAGTTACACCATGGACGCAAACAACACTTGGGAGAGCTTTCAGATTCTCCTGTCCCACGAGATGGTCCATACTTGGCCAACACTATCTGGTGATGACGATGTAACATGGTACGTTGAGGGTATCGCGGATTACTACTCCATCGTGCTTCCTTATCGCCTTGGAATCTTCACCCTTGATCGGTTTATACGAGGGGTGAATAACATGGCTGCCGCATATTACACCAATCCCATGATCAATCTCACCAACGCAGAGGTCGAGGACCGAGGCTCAGAGAGCGAACACATAGAGAGGGTGCCATATGGGAGAGGCATGTTTTTCTTGATTAGGCTCGATGCAAAGATTCGAGAGAGATCAAATGGCACGCGCAGCATCGACGATGTCGTGCTAAAGCTTTTGGATCGAACACGACTGAACCAAGGCGATAGCCTGGAGGATCTTCTTGATGTACTTGAGGAAGAACTTGAGTCTGCGAGAGAGGAATACGAACAAATGGCAGATGCCAAGCTGGTGGTGCCTCCTGACAACAGCCTGAGTCCCTACCTGACGGTTCAGAAGACGGAGCTGGAACAATACGAAGTCGGATTCGAAAAGAGAACCGAAGAAGGGAAATCATTCGTCTCCAAGGTTGTGCCGGATTCTAGGGCTGCACAGGCCGGGCTGATGGCCGGGGATGAGATAGTGTCGACGGAAGACCGGCTCTCAAACCCCGACATCCTCGTCGCCTACGAGGATGTGAATGCTGAAGCTCGAGTCAAGGTTCGGAGGAATGGGGAGGAATTCTTGATTTCGTATCGACCGAGGAGTTTTAAGAGGGTTGAAGCCTATCAGTGGGTGAAAAGGGAGGATTATGAAGGGCTCTCTTGAAGCTGAATTATTATAGTATGCCTTTAGAAAAGGACATGACACTTTCTACGTTTCGTAAATGTATTAAAGGTCAGAGATGCTGACCTATGATGCCCGTTTGTTCTCACATCTTTAACCCCTCCTCTAGTGGGAGCTGGCGTTTCTTGCGAGAGAGCTTGGAACGTCCTTCAAACCGGGCGAATGTTCCTGCTTCTCAGTGGTGTGTGCAAAGGGACTCGGCCATCAAGTGCCGTAACTGCTGATACGACAACAAGCAATGCAACACCAACCGCAAGGTGCCAGTGGTGCCCTACTCCCAATGTCCGCCCTCATGTTGATGAGATGTAGATAATAGTAAAAGAAATGAACAAGACAATGGGTAGAATAAGAGGGTAGACTAACTCTTCTAAAAGATGATAAAAATATTTATATAAAGTTTAACGTGATGTAATAAAAAATAGCAATACTTTAGGCCTTTTTTACTTCCTTTTACTATAGTTTATTAACCATCTTGAGGGGCATGTACTAATTTATTTATACTGGTGTCTCGTTACTTTCCCGGCCCGGGTAATAAGTTTGCAGCACACAATGTGGTAAGTGGAGAGGTTGATGTTGAAACTTTGCGATAAGCAGCCGTGTAGATGCGGGCACGAAGCATCTACAAACCTAATCTTATCAGATTCTGATTTATTTGTCTTTACCTTTTTGCTATCTGTCCTCATGTACTTTTATCATCTATCGACGCCCTGGGCAGATAAACACGTACACATCATTCACTCATCGTGTTACATTAGTGCAAGAGACTTACGCCATTCGGTGAGAAAGCCCGAGGAAAGACCATCTTCATTCTAATCTGGAAGTGAACTACGAGACTTGACCGTATCTTTGATAGTATGGACTCGTTTCATTCAGCTGGTGGGGGTTCTGAAGCGCCGCCCACATACGAGACGTTAGAGAGGATGCCAACTACGTCTGCGTATAACCACTCAGATTGCATGGAGCCATCGAATGAGTCTCATTCAAGTTTTGAACAACGTTCTCAAAATATGGGCTTGCAGGACTGGATACGAAGGAGAACCTCGAGGTTAACGATAAGGGCACACTGCAACGCGTGGTTAGCCCGACTACGCCAGGGACGTAGCTCTAGAGAGCACCTTGACGCACTCGGCGTTTCTTTAGGTCCTCAACTCGCAATGAGTAGTGGGCCACTCGAAATTGGAGGGCGTGAGATCTCTGTCGGTCCTGAACACGACTGGACAGCTGAGTGGGGATGGGTGCTTAGACTACGGGCCTATACTCACCCTGAGCACACTAGTCGTTCTCTCTGGTCCGTCGATGTTAGTATTTTCATCCGGGACTTGTATCTCCTGTTGAGTACTGGTGGAATCTCATGGGATAGAGCACATGTTGATCAGAGTGAGTTTCTTCACTGCATCAACACATCCCCCGATAGAACACGGCCCTGGGTACAGTCCTCGACCTATACACCTCAGCTCCCGAGCACTAGATGGCGAGCTGAAGCTGTCCACAGATCGCGCCATCTGTATCTAGGCTGGAACAGCCTCGTCGATCTTCTCTCCGCAGAGACAATCTACCAGTAAGCAACAATGCCCTTGTATTTTCAACTGCCTGAAACTAACTCTGGATCTAGGGCTGAGATTTACCAGCGAACAGCAACAGGGAGAGCCACGCGTGTCATGGTTTATTACCGGCAAGTGGGGTACGGAAATGATATCACAGGCCAGCCGATGGATGTTTGGCATGATGGCCTTCCTGAAAGATTTGGTCAGTTTATTCGGCCTTTGATGCCTTTTGATCCGTATTTTGAGGGAGAGGGTAGAAACAAGTAGAGGGCGGTACCCGGCTGTGATGGGTGTCTGGTGATTGACATGTGGTTTGCGTATCGAGGCGGGTTGGAAATGTAGAGAAGAGAGACGGTTCTAGATGCATCTGTTTCCCCGCCACTTCCGCAAGCCTTTCCGTCATGACAAGCTCTTTCACGGGTGTGATAGTAAGACACGAATAGTTGACCACACATCATAAGACTCCTTCAGCGCTTGACAGCACCCTCTTCGCCCTTACACTTGCTGCAAGAATGCCTAGACAGACAAGTGAAGGGGCTGAAAGGGGCGGGGTAGCCCAAGCCTACATAAATACTTGCAGCGTGTAGCCAACGAGGGCATGTAGCCAAGAGTTTGGCTGATGACAGATGCATCCAGACTCAGTATGATGAGGCTTGGCATGACTTATAGGAACCATCCTAATTCGCTATATCTAGTGGCGTGAGCTCGGTTCTGAGAATGCCTACAGATGGCGGGTTAGGTAGAATATTACTCGTCTATCATAGTGTAATGCCTTTCAGCTGGAAGAAGCCACAATAGAGCTTACGTATCATGTACTCACTTCAAGTGCTACTTAGTCAAAGCAAGTCTCCCCCGCTGGAGATGTGGAAATCTCCCTGTGATCCAACCTTGTCACCAGTCTTGCCGCAAGTTTCACAATGCGTCTCCTGAATTCTTTGAGGACCGCCGTGTTTCTCATCCTAGTTGGAAACACGGCTGTCATAGCATCACCTGCAGCTACAGCAACCAGTGGCCCGCAGGTCGAGATCTGGCAGGCCGCGTCTGACTTTGCCACGCTGCGTTCGGGCACACTCACCATCACGGTTGCGCCTGATGCCACCTGCGGATATGACAGTCTAGACGACCCGGCCCTGGTATGTGAGACATGGCGGCGCTGTACATGGGAGTTGGCAGCACATGCCCGCGCCTTCTGCGGGTGGTCCAACCTCCGTAAAACCTGTCTTGATAGTTCGGCATATTTTAATACAGAGCTATGCGACTCCAAGTGTCGTGCGAACAAGATCACTTATGCCTGGTGAGTTGGAAAACCTAGGAATTAGCTTACCAACTTGACTGACGCTTCTATTCGCAGCACTTCATCCGATGCCCCATATTGTCTCCGGGTACGTCTCGGTAACGGCATCATCTATTACACGTGTCACTCGGCAATAGCTTCATCTGACATCACAATCGCAACCACACGAAACTTCGAGGAACGGGAATTCTCCACCTTCGTTCTAGTCGACGGAAACCCCGTCTCGACTATATCTGGGCCAACCAATGGGCCAACCAATGGTACAACTGGTGGACGTTCGGACCCTCCCGTCGGCGCGATAGTGGGAGGTGTAGTCGGCGGCGTGGCTGTCATCGGTCTGACTGTTCTGGGAGTTTTTGGACTGCGTATACTTAGTCGTCGTCGAAGCGTCAACCAGGCTACTCCGAGTCCTACACCAGGGTCCCCGGTACAGGAAGAGACACACATGCCGAATACAAAGGCTGTTTCAGCGTCATCGAAACCCCCCGAGCTATATGGATAGAGTCCAACTGATAACGTACCAACTCCTAGTTCTCCTGGCCTTACCCCTGGATCAGGGGTCGATTCCAGAGTGTAATCCCGTATAATGGTATGATTCTGATTGAACTTGCTGAGACACGGAAATTATATAGTAGATAGCACAATTTGGTTTACTTTGGATTATTGATCTCTTTCATCTCATTGACAGTCGATGAGCTGAGGCGTCAAATCCCTGCCTGTATCAGTTAAAGAATACAACTATTTGTGTGGAGTGGCCATAGAAATTAAGGTACTTCTTAGCAATGACTTGTATGCATTGCTTTTGAGAGAGCTGCATAAGCTCGGCTGCCCAAGGGGTGTGATGGCTACCTAAAGCCTTGTCTTTCTCGCCATTATTAACAACGTTTCCCTCTTAACATCATGTACCTACATAAGCAGAGATAACCTAGTCTATCTGCCTTTTTAGAACTAAGTAATACTTTTGGAGCTACCATGGCTACTTTCAGCCCCCAGCCGTCTTTTCATTTATGCCCCGACTTTAATATCCCCCCGCCACCCGATGGTCATCTCGAGCTGGGCTCTGTGCTGCGAGGCATCGATCTGAACGGCGTCCTTTCCCCGCTCGACTGCGGCGATACTGTCGAGATCCCCGCTTCCCAGAAAACGTTCCGTTCCGAGAAAACGGGGCTCAGCCGCACACTGAAGGAGCTGAGAGGCATCGAGGGCAGCATCTGGGCCAAGATTTTTGGCAGCGACGGACTGGGCGCAATGTTCTCATTCTTGCGAAAGCGCGAGAACGACGAGGTCCTAACAGTCCCGAAACTTCTCGTCCACTACTTCATCCCTACGCCCGAGTACATGAAGCAGGCCCTCGAGATCGACAATGTCGCTTTTCACATCAACAACACGAAGCGAAAGAAACCTGTGTATCTTGTCACAGGGTTAATGTGGACTGAGGGCGCCAAGTTATCCAAGGTCCTATCCAAGAAGAACCAGGTCAACAACCAGGCTGCTGCGACTGACCCGCATTCCGGAACTACTGCCGGCGGTGCCGCATCATACGAGAACGAGGATAGTTACACCTCAAGCTTTGACGGCTCTACCCCATTCATCCTTGGCATTCGGGTGCGAAAGATCTGGTGGGACAAGGACGGAGTGAGACGGGAGGAGGAAGACATTGTGGGGGCTACACTCGGCGATTCCAAGGCGATGAACGAAGGCGTCCTGGATGGGCTGAGGTATGTCGACGATGAAGTTGCCGAACTACCAGGGCAAAACATCGTAGATGAGAAGCCAACGGGGATAGAAGAACCCGTCACTTGGATCCTGCCCTGAAGTACTAACGACTTGAGGTCGGTCAGGCGCGGGTATAGTGGTCTAGAAGCAAATTTCCCGCAAACGGATCAAAGCTATCGAATTGAGTATCTAGGCCTTGAATTTTAACGCTCCGCCCCCTGTGTTAGCATTGGGATA
>JAALXN010000830.1:0-63250 GCA_012978555.1 Fusarium drepaniforme
TTTGGAGATGGCTTCACCTCGCGCCGTTGCATCGATGTCTCGCGTTGTCGTTGGTTGGTTCGTGGGTGGAGAAGAATGCCAGGGCCGGCCAGGGCCAGCCCCCCCAAAGAAAAAAAAGTGAGACAAGGGCACGAGGGGAAGCCATCTCCAAAAGGGCGCCCGTTCGTTCCAAGGGCTATTCCCCCTCGCGTGTATTCATCATGAGCCGCAGAGAGCTTGAGCACTATGACAGCAATTACTGAGTCGTGACGAAAGGCGCCTATCCACCCGCCGAGAGCTCGTCGTAAGCCGCGTTCATCGTCATGATTAGCATCATCGTTTACAGGCAAGGATTTGAAATCCCAGAAATTGTGGTGCTGGTCCGAGCCAAAGCCACATGGCCCAGCAGCGAGTTCCCGGCCCAACCGCATTCTCGTCTTCTGTTTGTCCATTCGTCCATGAGCAAACGGATCCTGTGGTCTATACGCCATATGCCAGTGCCGTGGTCCTGAATCTCCATCAAACACGAGGCTGCGACCCGGAACCAGCTTCTCCGCACCATCGGCCAAATTCAATTCCACAATGCGGCACGAGCATGCCCAGGCTGGGAGGTCGCCTCGCGCAGATGATGCTGCGGACAAGCTTCCAAACAGATTGGATGGTATCCATGGCATGGGACGGCCCTACAGAAGGCCCAGGATGGCCCTGGGATGGCCTATGGTTCGTGCTGGTGCTTCTCCAGGCTGCTCCTCCTGCTGTCATGGCTGCAGTGCCTCCGATACAGTACTGGAGGTGCTGCTGCTGGGCTGCCGCAATGCCACCTACAGTACAGCACGCACCTACCTAGGTAGCGCGCCCGTCCCTGCTGCCACTGCTGCGGATGGCTGATGCCATACTGCAGCGCTATGCTGATGACGGGGCCGCGCCGTCGTCTCCACCTCTTCTCCGTCAGCCGGCGCCCACCAATGCCGCATCCAAAATGCTTCGGGTAAGCATAAGCTAAGCCATCTCTTCGCCAGACCGAGAAGGTGCTCCAGTTTCTCATCTCCCGAGTCGATCCCAAAACGGATCGTTGCAAGGCAAATACCTGCTCCGGTTTGTGACCGGGTCTCGATCCAACGTTGCTTGCGCATCGCATCGTCTAGCATAGCACGCTACCTAGAGTCGACCATGGGGTGCAGGGCCCGTTGTCTGATATAGCCCCCGTGTTAATGCCTTCAGGCATTCTTGGTCAGGCCAAAAAACAGACAGCAGATCGCGATGTGGACATAGGGGGAAACAATGGCCGAGAGAGAGAAGACGAGACCCGACCCCTTGTCGACAGCAAAACTCTTCGAGTCCGAATTTTGCTCTGTTTCCTCGCCTCCCTGCTCTTGCGCGCTGCCCCATTGGCGACTCTGTCCAACGGTCTTCTAGAAATTTGCGGGCCAGCAGCCTTTACTCGAGCTCGGAGGATTCTTCTTTCAAAATCAACATCCCCGGTCAGGCATCAGGGTCCGGGATTGGTCATGAATGGGGCGCCTTGCCTCAGGGAGGAGGGGCTTCCGGCCCTCGAGAGATGGCCCCCGTGTCTCCACTCGACCCATTGCTCGTCGGCCTCTCTCCATCTAATCCCAACCGCCATGGACGGGGTAGCCAGTACACGGGCCCTGGGTTACACATGGCATGTTCTCATCCAGACTTTAGCGTTGCCGCTTGTCAACAGTACATGGCCACCTCTTGCAAAGTCTCGATGCTCGACTCAACGGGCAGGGGTGTTCTCGAACCCCTCGGTAGACGCTGACGAGGGGATGGCATGGCAAGGGACTGTGGTGGACTGGGGCGTGTCTGGGATGCCGTCTCTCTCACCTCGCGTCAAAGGCCCTGGCCCCCAGAGCGAGCGAGCCACCGGGCTTGTCGGTCCTTGCCTCCTAGCAGCAGAGCAGGCCTGTCTCCATGTCTGGCTCTCTGGTCTCTGCTAACTTGCCTGCCTGTACCCGGCACTTTGCGGTTCCCTTTGGACCCTCTTGCTGCTAGACTACCTCCGGGGCATAGCTTCGTCTAAGCTCCATTACGCTCCATTAACGCATCCACCTTATCAGACCTGCCGTCTCCCATGATGGGCGCCCGACGAAGCTCATCCTTGAACAACTAACTAACAGCATTGCCCACGCACGTTGCTTGCTCTGCTCTGCTCTATCACCCTCATTACCGCCGCCTCCATCACATCCCGTGGGATATCACCGTCTCTTAAGAGACCTCATCCCCAGCATTGCCGAGTATTTGCAGGGTATCTGCCTCGACCACCGTAACAGGCTGTGATTGTTTCTCTCAGATCCGCCCCTCCACTCCCCATCCATCCTCCTTCCAAGAACGGCCGCGTGCGCTGGAGTGGCCTCCCCAACCCACAGACGCTCATGCCCGGCCCTTCTGAGTTCCTCTACTGAGAACCTTCTCCGGGCTTGCTTGCTTGATGCGTGGTCGTGGTCGAGAGTGCTGACCCAAGTCCCTGTGCCTGGACCTCGAAACTTCCCCCCGTCCAACTCGGTCTCCACCCCGGAGACAGTGCCGGACATTTTACCAAACACTCCCCTCCACCATCTGCCGTTCCTCTGGTCGCCATCCACTCCCATATACAAGTACACTTGCACCTGCAACCTTGACTTCACTCCCCTGTGTCTTGGATCCCGTCCCTTTCATCGCCTCCAACACCGCACGCACGCACGCACGCTCCCATCGCCATCGCACTCTGCTCGGTGCCAAGAACAGTTTGCGTGCCCTTTCCTTCTCTGCCGACAACCATCTTGCCCGTCCCGCCAGGCCTGTCTCAACTTTTATGCTCTCTGGGCTGCCTTACTAGCGACGGGTTTAGCCCAGACATTCTGGTCTGGTTGAAGGAGGCGACGAGTTGATCAGGTTATGCTCCCATGACAACCGCAGCAGCATATCCGGCCACTATGGCAGATCTGAGAGGCCACCCGGGGCATTCGGGCATGTGGTCAAGTTATGGTGGCTCAGTGCACATCCCAGGTCGGGTTCCCGATTCCATGCCGTCAACTTCCTCGCCGCTCTCTGGACGAACCAGCAGCAACCACACAGAGATGGATCAGCCTCCGTACTCCTACAGTCGATACCCTCCGGACGACCAGGAGGCGTACGACAGGTCAGCGCATCCGGAAATCGTCTCTCACCACGGATATCCCAATCTCAAGAGGTCCTTTTCCGAGACGGAGCCACCCGCGTATCAGGAGATCGTCCAGGACCTCCGCGACGACAACTCAAAGATGAGCGCCAGCCACGAGCACAAGCTCTTGGCCTTTAAGAGGACCCAGGACAAGAACACCATCGTCGACCAGGCAGGCCGTGTGCAGCAGCTCGAATTGTCTGCCCAGCTCCACGGCATGTTCTTCCTTTCCGAGATGCCCACAAGCACGGCCGACGGCTCGCTTCGACAGCCGGAACTTACCTGCTACCGGAGAAATCTCTTCCAGATCAGCGGCTCCCTTGTAACCCCGCGTGGTCAGCTTTCTGTCATCACCGAGGCAGGAGAAACTGTGGCAGTAAACAGCACCGAGGTCACCATCTCGGCCATCGAGTCTGTCGATGGCAACCCTGTCCGGTTGATTGTTATCCCTTGGAAGACACCTCCCCCAAACTCGCCCGAGACCAACCAGAGTCCTGACCAAGAACCCCAATCACTTCCTCTGATTCCCTTCCAGGAAGATGGAACAGAAGCGGAAGGAGAGTTTGCCGTGTACCCCATCGGCTGGCGTCGACTGCAGTTTAGAATGTAAGTTTTATCGTACACGAGCGACGTCGAGATGCTGACAGAGAATCAAGTGCAACAGCAAACAACGGTCGACGAAAGGAACTTCAGCAGCATTTCGTATTGCATTTGAAGGTGGTTGCAACCTTGGCTAATGGTACCAAGGCTGTATTGACGGAATCCACCACGGCGCCCATCGTGGTGCGAGGCCGAAGCCCTCGCAACTTCCAGGCTCGCAAGGAGATTCCTCTTCTGGGGTCAAGTGCAGGATCTCGCGGGCAAGCCCTTGTGGAAACTGGGCTGGGCGTTGTTGCAGGACCGTTGTCTGTGAAGCACCAAGAAAAGGCCAGAGGCATCGACACACAGCTACCGCGAACCGCGTTTACCTTTAGCGCGCCTAAAATGCCCGGCACCCAGCTAGGGCCCATACGATCTAAGTGAGTCGACCCATCTACGATCCCTCTAGCCAGATTCTGGGGAACTGGGCGCCGGACACGACACAGTCGGCCCAAGTCGCCGGGGGGAGACCTTGATTAGACCTGTACTGACAGACAGTAGTTCGTACCCAACCTGGACGTCGCCGACTCAGGTGCCAATGGGACAGGTTCCGTCCTCAGGTCCTGAGAGTTATCCAGCAGCGACAATGGGACCCCTTACAGGGACCACCAACTTTACTGCCGAACCACAAGGGTTGCCTATCCAGACATCGATGGAGCCATCTGTGCCGCTCTCCATGGTGGCCACAGACTCGGAGCACCCACCGGTTCGGTCTCAATACACCTACATGCAGACAACGACAGCCCCTCCGCAACTGTCGATTCACACGGCGCCGCTCGGCGGTCACGAGCACGCAATGAACATTCCTCGCTATGTCGATAACCCGCGACCACTTAAGAGTCCCCGCCATATGAGCCACCCATCGATACGCAGCACGGGCTCTATAGCGAACAACGAGGCTTCTCCTGAGTACCGATACGGGTCATACGCACCTGTCCACACGAGCCCCAGCGATGTAGCGCAACCAGGCTACAACGCTGAGTCGTCTGCGCCGGCGTCGGTCCCAGCGAGGGACTACTACCCCCCCTCGAACACTTGGACGACGGCAGCGGGGGAGCACAGCAACAGCATCGCGTACGCCAACAATGAAGCGCGTCCGTACCCTTTCCCCCAAGACCAGTACAAAAACAACACGGCCGGTACTTCGCCAGTCAAGACAGAGTCGAGCCAATCGCAACCTCCATCGGTCTATAACGGTGGACAGCGAGGCTCATTTGATGCCATGAACCAGTATTCCTGGAACCCCAGTTAGACCTGAGGCTGAGGCGCTCGTCCTCTCGAGTGGCGAAGCTCGCATTTGACGATATACAAAAGCTGCCAGCAAAAGATGTTGGCATGACGATGAGACATGAACACCACTGGCTTTGTCGAGCGCTTGGTTCATATGTCAGTGAGCTTGTACAATACCTTTTTGGAGTTTTGTTATTTTATGACGGCCGGTGTTGGGAAACTGAACTGAATTGGGCGGCTTGCACTGATTTTGAGAATTCCGGGACACCTGGAAGTAGACGGATGGATGGATGGATGGATGGACGGTTGGTGGAAGGATGACGAGTTGGCGGTAAAACAGTTGATTGGCATGACGGACGGCTCCTCATTCAAACGACGGGATAATGGGAGGTGGCATTGACGGATCGGCTTGGTGAAGAGTTTTCGATGCATTAAGATGGTCGACGACTAGAGGTCCATGACTTGGAACGGAACGATGAGGATTCGACAACTCGGCGTCTTTTGCTATCCAGCAAGGATTCGGGAATGCGATGATTCGAGACACTGTTGCATGGCTGAGACCAAAGGAAGGATGGACGAATGGACCAGGCGAAAAGAAGAGGCGTTTTGTTTTTTCTTGCTTGGTATGATGAGCTTTCGATTTCGTTGGTTCTGATTAGATGCTTCTTCTGAGATGGACTTTTTTTTTTGTTGTGTTTTGTCAAGCGGCGCGTGGACCAGACGATGGCTGCTGAGATCAAGTTCCCCTATGTATTGATGAAGTAATTCGCAGAAGTTGACAATCTTTAATGAATGATTTATATCAAAATGTTCTGTGTCCGGTGCTTGTTGATGTGTGTGGGGAGAGAGTATGATGAGTTGCTTGGGCGTTGATGATAGTCGTAGTAGCTGGTCGAGTTGGGCTCCGACGGGTTATTGAGAGAGACTGGTCCTCTGTTGTCCATGGCCATATCAAGTGAAAAGTAGTCGTCATTTGTATAAAGGCGTCTCCATTCTCTGAGGGCTGGCTGGCTGGGGCTTAGAGAGTTGAAGTACTCGCCTGAGGCCGAGGTGCCCGCCAGGAAATGAGACACGGGCTGGAAATTACGATGAGACGACCGATCGTGACCAACAAAGCCATGGCAGCACATCGTGAAGATGGGCCGAGGGCCAAGCCAAGTCCGGAGTATGATATTGCGTGGCTCCCCCGGAAGCAGGTGGAACCTACTGTACCAAGGGGGTGGTAAAGGGTCCATCCATCCCCAAATAGTCTCGGGGATGCCAGCTGCTTTATGCCTGGTGAGGTCGCAGCTTGCTTGGTCTCGTCGCATCATGGCGGTCACCACCATTGGATACCATCCAATACCATGAAGAGCGGGCGCCACGGAGGGTCATGGACAGTCGGTTCCCCCGTCGGTCCCGGGGGCTTGGGCCATCTGAGCCGCGTGAAGCCTGCGTGGAGCGGCAGTGGTAGCACGCACGAGCAGTGTAGTCGCGAGCTATTTACCAGATTCGTGAATAGCGGCACCCGGCAGCCCGGTCCCCAAGTCGAGGCTCTAACCAGGGGGTTGGCCCGCCGTGGGATGGTGTCGTGATGGTCGTTGTGAGAGAGGACGGTGGAGAGATCTGATTGGCCGACGAGGAGAATGAGGTCTTGTTAGCGGGTCGTGCTAGTGGTGGAAAGAAAAGACCGGAATCGAAGCAATACGGAGCTTGCCGTAGACGTGGTATAGCTTCGATGATACGCTGTGTGAGGCTAAATATTAGAGAAAGAATGATGTGCTGGGCTAAAATTTGAGCTTCATCTCGTGTTGTTTTTGGTCCTGTCACACTCATATGTTGTGTAAACTAGAGGGTTCAGAATAGATGCCCAATATAAAGCTTCCCAACTGACCGTTTCTTTTTGTCCGCTTCGGCCCGTGCTGACTTGTGGCAGGCAACTCCACGATAAGATAAGCAAAAAGGAAATTCTTGGGTTGCATCGCCCATTGTCTCGTCTTGACGTCGTCGCATTGAAAAGCGGATAAACTGGAGATTTCAGCTGCTTTTCGCGTTGTCGTGGCCATACCCTCTTCTCGGCGGCCCCCTTGTCCCCTTTCATTTCTTCGTCTGTGCAGAAACTGGAACGAGAAAGAAGACCCAGTTCTTTTGCCTCATTCACGCCCAGTCTCATTCGTCCTGATCGTCATCAACGCCGCGCGTGCTCGAGATCCGCGGACCGCCGGTGACGGACCATTTCTTCTTTTTTTTCAGCTCTGGTCTGTTGAATACGACGTGGACGGTAGCGTTATTTGGTAAAGCCCGCTAGCATCTCCAGCCCGTTCCATCTTTTCCATCAATCGTTTGAGGGGAAAAGGGGGTTTGTGAGACGACAACCATGTTTGACCTTCCAGAAGCAAAGAGGTATGTAACGGTTGCATTCTTACGGGACACTAGAAATTCAGCTTCTAATTTACTTTTAGGGTTCGAAGAGAGGATCTGAACGGATCAGATGATGGGAGTGAGAGTGATGATGGTATCCAAGACGCTGAGCTGCGAGCGAGGCTGAATGCGCAGATCGCAAAGTCACTGGGGTTGGATGATAGCTTCTCTCAGCCGGCCGCCGATCTGATTATGGGGGATTCTCATCTCGCAGGACCCAAAGGGTCAGGTGACGAAGAAGCAGGGGGCTCCGATTCTCCTGATGGGGCAGGGGAGGATGCCGAGGAGGAATTCGCGTTCCGCCTCTTCAGCAGCGCCCCTGCCGCGCAAAAAGTTGTCCTGGAGGAAGATGTTGAGCCTACAGGCGATGGTGAATTCGTCCATGGTCGACCACTATCCTACTACGTGGTGACGAACGTGCCCGCAAAGCAGAAGCAACAATACTCATATGCAGCCGTGAGCGGGGACCAGGTGCTCGAAAGATCGCACGGTAGGGCCTGGGGACTCGAACTTCCTTGGAAAGTTACAACCATCACAGTGACGAGAAAGGCCAAGCCTGGTGAGAAGACAGGAGACGAGGCGAGCAAGAGCAAAAGACGGCCAGGCAAGAAGCAACGGATATCACTAAGGAAGAGGTCAAAAGCTAAGGAAGATAAGAAGGCGGCCGAGGTACAGAGGCTGACGGAGAAGGAGGAGCATATCAAAGACAAGAAGAAGAGGTTGAATCGACTAAAGAAGCTGAGAAAGAGAGCCAAGGCTAGGGAACAGAAGCAAGCGGGCAAAGGAGAGGGAGGAGATTCTGATGACGATTCTGCTGGTTCTGATTAATTCCATCGTATTCTACTATACCCAAGCCTAGCCTTGATCAATTCCTTGGCCGTCGTTTAAAAAAGATTTGAGACTTTCAAGCTAGATACAGAATGAGGCTTGGTCGCACAAGCCAACCATGGTCCAGAGCAACTGTGACGCAGGTTGTCCGTGGTGGTGGGATGGAGGTGGACCCTGTATTTCTAGGCGCCCAGGCCACCAATTAACTCTGCCGGCGCAACTCCAAATCCCCAAGGCTGAAGTGAGTTACATGCATTGGATCCTCCAGCCTGCCACGTCCACACATCGAGCATCTTCGACTTTGGAAACAGTATCAATCTTGCAGTAGCCCTAGACTCGCCGACGACCAGAACGAACCTCGTCCCGTGATGATGGCTTGAGAGCCAGAGCCGAAAAGAGAACAATCTTGGTGGGGCATCCATCGTTTCGAACACCAGCCTCGAGATCCAAACGTCCAAACATACACCATGAGCAACCTCTGGCCCTCGAGGGCCGCTCAAGACGGGGCCCAGCCCCTCACACCGACCGAAGACGTCGCCGACACGGGTGAGGTTGCAGACATGGCCGGCGAGACCGAACAACACGAGCTTCCACCCGTCCCCGCGCCGCCGCCGTCGAGACCCCCCCTCCAGCGCAACGCCTTGCAAGGAGCTCCCCCCGCGGCACCCATGGCTCCTCCTCCGACTAACGGTCCCCCGAATCCGACCGACTCGCTCTCTCTACAGCAACTACGCCATATCGTCGCCGAGTTCAACCGTTCAGAGCCCGTCGCCTACGACTTTGAGTACACCGACCTGGGCCCGCACGCCGAGGAGATCGACGAGTGGTTCAATTATCAACTGCCACAGTGGGTACGACTGAGCGCAGCCCAGCGAGCGTTTAAGTGGCATTGGCAGCACGAGTTCCGCGCCCAGGACGAGTGGGATGACGCCGATAATGACACACGTGCGCGCTTCATCCAGGCCGCCATCGCGGGCGTGCAGTCGAACGATGCTGCGCTGCGGAATGCTTCCATCGGGAAGTTGGTGTACCTTGTCTTGGGGCGTTGGAACGATACTGCCATGTCGAATGCGACACCTGGTGATAGTCGGTCTGTCGCGAGTATATCTCAGCTACAAGCCATCAAGGCCGGGGTTGAGTGTTTGACATCGTTGGAGGGCTTGCCTGTCATATGGGAAGCCCTCAGGAATAGCTTTGAAGTGCATTGGTAACTATACCAGCCCTCTCGTCAGTCTACTCAAAGCTGATTGACAATCTTCAGGTCTGGAGAACCCCTCGGGCAACATAACAATGTTCAAGAAGCCCAGGATGAGTTGATGAACCTCATGACTATCATGTATATTGCCATACAAGAGACCCTGAGCGATCCGGAGGACATGTCCTCCGCCCACGGAAAGCTATGTGAGTTTTTCGTTTACATATATGATACCACAACTAACAGCTATTAGTGGAACTCAAGCCCTCGTTGGTCGATTACATGTTTACAGCAACATCGAAACTGCGTTGGGACGAACATAACACGATGCCCCAAACACATGTATGTGTCCTTGTTGCAAAATCAGACCTCTTACTTATATATCGTAGATATTTCTCCTCTTCTGGAAGTCTATCCTCCTTGTGTTCGGCGGGTCCAAGGAGCTCAAGGCCATCAAGGAGGCTACCAATGAGATGGGCGACAAGGCGGCTGGAAAAGACACCATCACTGCCTCGCCCCTGGACTATCACGTCTTCCGCCAAGAGATCACCTCCAAATACCCGGCCTATGTGCCCCCTCAACCAGCCATCCCATTGGAAGCAGATAACACCTCTTTATTGCCCCCTCTATCCAACCAAGTATCTAGGAATAATGGTGCTAATGGCATTATACCCGCACCGCCACAGATTCAAAGTGGAGGAACCTCGATTCTGGATCAGCCGGTCCATATCGCAACTCCAGCACCCTCACCACCTCCCTCACCAGGTGTTGGTGGGAAAGGCGGCAAGAAGCAGAATTACCAAACCAACCAGAACTTCCCATTCATGTATCCGCCTTTGGATGCCACCAGTAACAGTGCTGGCGGAAAGGGTCCTGCCGGTCTCCAAAACGCTCTGGTTGGCCGGAAATGGGAGGGCAGCGATATTCCCGCGTCCATCCTCGAGGCCGGAGAGCTGTTCTCTACGCGGGTGAGGATGACACGGGCAACCCGTCAGCTATGGGAGGAGCGAGAGAGATTCCTCAAGTTTGAGCGTGGATATGACAGTAGCGATGACGATGACAACGACGACATTGAGGATCTCGACCTAAACGAGCTCTCACTGGAGGAGCAGGAAATATTGAAAGAAGTCAGGGCGGAAACAAAAGCGGAAGAGAAGGCGAACCGTCCAGCAGCAGCTGAACCTGAGATAGACTACGGCCCTCGGCCGGAAGCCTTGACTGAAACGGATAAGCAACGACTTCTTGCCGTGGAGAGGTTTTATGTGAGTATTGCGAGAAGATGGGCTGCCTTGAGCATGCTGACAGTTCCCAGCGCGATGCTTTGCCTCACCTTCAATCCTTGGTGATTGTGCTTCTACGGCCAATTCTTCTTAATGTGACTGCGGTCGTCGCACAACAACCACAACAGGGACCGCCTGGAATGGGTAGGGGCAACAATCCTGGCATGAACGGAGGTCCTGCAGGCAATAGACAACAGCAGCAACAACAGCAACAACAAGAAGTGCAAGGGCAGAATGCCCCGAGGGCCCCAACTCCAGAAATGACCTTGGAAGAAGTCGACGCTGCAAGGACACGAGAGATTACCTCGAAAGCTATGACTGGAATTCTCATCCTCCTACTAAAGTGGCTGCGGGTTTCTCGTAGGTTTGCCCTGGGTGATGTATGTGCTCATTGCTAACATTGTATCAGATGTGCTCAAGTTTGAGTATATGACACAGCTGCTTCTCGACTCTAATTACGTCCCTCTCGTTCTTAAGCTGTTCGCTCATCAAGATGTACAGCAAGTCGTCGACAGTAAGATGGACCGTGCTGAAAACAGGTGAGTCGAGTTATTTTTTGAGTACTGGGTTGATTTGCTGACTATTGAAGAAGCTTCTTTCACTTTTGCAACCTACTATCAAAGTCGAGAGACAAGGCAGCTGCAGAGATGGAGCAAGATGACGACGATTTAGAAGAGAGTGAAGATGAAGCAGCTCCCCCGCCGATTAAGAGACGGCGGTCACCACCTTCGCAACAAACCCAAGAAGAGGATGGCGATATCAGGAGTGATGACCTGTCTTCCACAAGACCCGAGGTTGACGAGCTGGGATACCCCATCAACCCTCTCCCTATGGAACCTATCACGGACTTTTCCCGCCGCAACTTTTTCTCTCTCATCAACTACTTGAGAGTGATGCAGAAGATCTGCAAGAACAAGGCACACCGAAACTTGCTTCTCGTGCAGTATAAGTCGTCGACGATTCTCCGCAAGTCGCTCAAGGTGCCACAGCCAGACTTGCGCCTCTACACACTCAAGCTCTTCAAGAACCAGGTCCCATACTGCGGCCGTAAGTGGCGACAGAGCAACATGAGGGTCATCACAGCGGTCTACCTGCACTGCAGACCCGAGCTCCGGGACGAGTGGCTCGCCGGTAGCGACGTCGACGCCGAAGTGGATGCCGCCCTGCCGCTGGAGCAGGCTCTAAGGAGTTTGACGCATTGGCTCAATATTCGACGTTATCCGGACAAGATTGCACCGGATATTCGGGCTGCGATGAGGGAGGAGCAGGACTTTTTCTCGAGGGAGCTTGAAAAGCTGGATTTGAGCTGGCCGGATCCTGGGGCTGATGATGGGATGAGTGAGCTGGAGCATGTTGAGGGATGGTGAATGTGGAGGTTGTTGAATGAGGAGGAATACAGCTGTTAGTCGCCAAGCAGATGTTTTGGTCACCAGTAGCGAGTATAACTAGGAATACAGCGAAACCAAACACAACTAAAGTGTCTTTCTTTGACTGTCGATGAGTTGATGCTGTATACAACTTGTTAACTCGGCGGTTCACTATCACAACTCAGCTAACGTGATGTAAACTCCCGGGCAGGTTCAACTAAGCGATGCAAGATGGATGTATTTTAATCACTATCATCAACCCCAATTTGTGTTACTATCTCATATGATCACCGTCTACCTAAGTTAAGGTCAGACAACGGACAACCGTCACCAACTCAAGTTACTTCTAGGTTTGAGGTAACCGCAACGGTACCGTAAGCACCTTGATTATAACTTTATATCAAGGTTTTGTCAGAGGTCATGATCGGGGAACGCAATGCCGTTGTGGAACCTTGTTGAGCCGGTTGCAATGTTACCAGACTCTTGTGTTTCGTCATCTCTACAGTTACTCTAGTCCATGGCCTAGGCTCTCCTAGAGCAAATCAGAGTGGTAGGGCGTGTGTGCATGAGACGAATTCTAAGCAAATTGGGCATTAGAGGTGCAAGGAACCATACAACATTATGCATTATTAGCTCATTAGGTCCTATCATCTATCTGTTCTGAATATGAAATGTTCGTAAGCGACCGGTTGCTTTAGCCGGGAGCAACATTCCGGGTATCTCATTCTCTGTTGATTCTTTGTTCTCATCCGTACATTTCCCAATCCCTTAAGCACGATCATAGACACCGTCGTCATATCGGTAATTCGGGTTGTTGTGGTTGTTGTTGTGAGCCGCCGGCTGTGTAACACCATACTCGGGTTCCGGATAGTGGATCTGTCCATACCCGTCCTGACGGCTTTGGTTTCCGTCGGGGTAGCTGTACCCGTTGCTGTCGTACTTGTTGTACGTGTTATCGGGGTAGCTGTTGACAGCAGTACGCTCGGTGCCGTGGCTCTGACGGCCGTTGTCGTCGAGCTGGTCTGGGTGAGTGTGCTCGGGCAGCTCGTTATCTTCGTTGACGACGGCGTTCTTGCGGCGGAATAGACGGGCGAAGAAGCCGGGTCGCTTGCCGTAGCCAGAGGTGTAGTTGTTGGCAGGGCTGGGACCGAAACGCTTCTCCTTGTTGTGGTGGCGGGCGAGGGCTACCTCCATGAGGATGGAGAAGACGAAGAAGAAACTGTGCTGATGTCAGATGGTGGAATTGGACGAGAGGTGAGATGGGGTACATACATTGCAATGATGGAGACGGCCAAGCAAGCAGATTGAAGTCTGCAAGCGACACGATAGCTGGGAAGGGCAGTGAAGCCATCGCTACCCTTTGCTGTCTGGCTAGCTTTACCGCTGCCGAATGGAGTATCTAGATAGCCATCACAGCTACTAGCACCATTCTTGTTGGCGACAGCAACATAGATGAAAGCGCCGATAAAAGCGACATCGAGAAGAATAGCAATAAAAGAAGAAAGGGTCCGTCCCGCGAGACAGCAGAGAAGGAGCAGACCAGCGAGGGTGTAGAGAACAGCAATGCCCGAGATGCCCTCAACTGCGCGGACAGTGTCGCTGATGGAGAGCTTGTGATTGTGGAGTGCGGCGAGAAAGTAAGAGTAGATGGCGAGGATGAGGGCTGCACAGCCAAATTGAACTCCGCGGATGAACCACTGGAGGAACTTGAGAGCGACGCCTGAACTTGCGCCCATGGTTGATTGAAGTTATCGCGACTTGTTGTGTGTGGTGATGTTGGTTAAGTGAAGGTTGGGTGAGATTAAACGGCAATGAATTAAGCAGTAAGCGGACGAACGCAAGTTTATTCAGAGGACCTGGTCAAAAGGTACAGTAGCATTACGTAGGCCGAAAACCCGAAAGCATCTCCTGTTGCTGATGGGGATGGCTGTGAGTGGCGAGGGGTCATTGAGGGAGCTCAAAGGATGACGAGGTTTGTGTGGCTGGTGCATTAAGCCATGGCGTCAGAAAAGTGTGGGATTGGACTTTTGAGAGTATCCTATTGGATGAAGTTGAAACACAGCCATCTTTCGTGGGTGGGGTGATTGGCTTAACTGTGGCTTGGACGAATCGCGAGATTCTGGAAGCCATGCTAAAGCATCTCACCAACCTTTTTTTGTTCTTATTTTCTGATCAGCAGCGTCTTTTTTATCGCCAAGTCGGACCTTTTCTCGTAAGGTTCATGCCTTCGCAGGTGCGTTGGGAAATATTGAACGTGTGCTCACGTGTCGATCACCATCAGGGTCTTGGAGCTGGTGATGTCAATTGAACTCCAGTGATGATCAATGTGATGACGAACGAGTCCGGGAACTTTCAGATGCAAAATTTTATGATTGATATAAAAGGTAATGATTTACAGGGGATTGTAGAGATGTGGGAATTGTGACACTTCAATTGAGCTTGACTGGTGAGAGACGTGCTGTGCTTGCGTGTCGCGGATAGAATAAGGCCGATGCTTGGTAAAGGACATATGAATGAACGGCTGGAGTAGAAGCAAGGGTCCTTTCTGAATTTCAAGACACTGAGAATCCATTAGCGCAAATTTCAGATATTGTCTGTCTTCTAATTAGAGCAAAAGAAGCATGGTAAAGCTTCAAACGGAGAGTATAGATCTCTCTGCTTGGTTATCGATCTTGCGTGAGTCCTGTTGGATGGGAGTGCCAGCACAACACAAGATAGTATTAATGTTACCCCTAGTTTCTAGTCTGTTCTTAAAGAATTTAAAAGAGTTCTAATCTCACACAAACATTTTCCCCTTGTATCGTGAATGTGGCTTTATTTCGCTGTTGTGCAACCAAGCAAGCACACCCCGCCTCTTTATTCGCATGCCTTCTGTACCCCGCGACGCGTCAAGGCACGCTCCGATATTACTTTACCATTTCACATTAAACGTCACCAACACGAACGAAAATGGCTGACACAACAGGTGATGAAGATCGCGAAGTATTATCACATAACAGTGGACATTCAGATCACTGGCTAACAAACTACTCTAGCGTCTCAAGGCTGCGCTATGGTACGCAGTCGGTCAAATTGTCGATGAGCAGTCCCTCATCCGCAACCGGAACGCTACGCCGCAATTCATCGGCGCTCTTACAGAACTCGTCTGGGCTCAAATAGGTGAGATCTCTTCTTGTGCTATGTATGCGGTGAGAACTGACGAGGTCGGGAATCAGAGAATGTGGCTACCGACTTGGAGACGTTTAGCAACCATGCGGGTCGCACAACTGTGACGACAGATGATGTTCTTCTGCTCGCGAGGAAGAATCCTGATTTGCATCAGATTATGAAGGATTTTATTGATCAGGCTAAGGCGGATAAGGAGGCTGCTAAGGGGAGAGGTAGCACAAGCAAGGGAAGGCGATAAATGATATCCAGCACAGAAGAAGGTATGCGCATTGGTATTTGACCTCGAAGAGAAGATTACTGACACGCATATACAGATTAGAGTAATCAATTAATGACAATTTCCCAGCTAACGACTTCTCATTATTCTCATTAAACCCTCAACTCCAAACGCCTCGTCAAAAGTGAATCCCTCACAGCCAAGCAGCAACGGCGCCCAGAAGAGGCAGGAGAAGCAAGACCCTGTTGCTCGTGGAAGTCACAGCAGCATTATCCTCATCATCATCGTCGTCGTCGTCGTCGTCGCTGCCACTCTTGCTCTTGCCCTTGCTCTTGCTAGCCTCGGTCTCACCAACAGAGTGCGACTCAGCAGTACGCGTCGCCTCAGCCTTGTTCCCGTCCTTGACGCAGTACTGTACGCTTCCGACGAGGTAGCATTGCTCATCGGGTTCGCAGTAGAAGCCGGTGTCACAGCATGAGTAGCCTGTGGGCATGCAGACGCCTTGGACGCTGCCGACACAGCAGGTTGTGCCGTCGTTGACGCAGTACCAATCGATGTTGTACTCTGCAGTAACATGTTAGGACTACTTCTAGATAACAATCAAGAAGAAGAAGAAGTACTTACGGTCAGTTCCGCAGTAGTCGCTGCGAGCCTTGAGGCTCTGTGTCTGTGGGTTGGGTGTCATGGCCATGGCAGAGCTAGCCAAGAGGACCAATGAAGCAGCAAGAGTCTTGAACATTTTGAAGAGATTTTAAAGGGTTTCTTTTGATGTCGTGTAATGGAATTGAGTATGAGGCTTGCAGTTTCTGCTACATACACTCATTCTTTCTCGTCCATTCACCAACTTCTTATACTCATCCAAGGAAACTCTTCCTCCGCTCTTTGAGCCACCCAATTTCCCAGCCGTGTTCAATTCCGCCTCGACAAATCTTCAAAATGCCTCGATGGCGCTCCCTAGATAACGCCAATTGCTTACGGCGTCACCAGTTCGTCAGGAGACCGAGTCCTAAAGCCCTCTGTGTCCAGGCGACGACTATTTGTGCTGGAGAGCGCCACCAAACGCCACTATTGAACGGCTGAAGATGGCCGGTCAGCCCTGCAGCAGCCGCGACGAGTTGGAGGCTTCGACAGTCCAATATTGGCTGAGGCTTTGCTCTTCACACGTTTCCCTATGCGGTTCAGAGTATGTCTGAGATTACCGCTGTGGCTCTATATTAAGCATATCGCTCAAGCATATGTTGTACGAGAGGCGGGTTTTTAATTTCAACGCTAGACCTAAATCACAGGTTTAAACGACTCCGATCTGCCTTGTCCTATTTCTTTACCCCCTGAATATGCCCAAGCTATAACGCCAGGTTCGCATCTAACTGAGCGTCCACCCAATCTATTGTCTCGTGTGTCAACTGAGGCTCCCTCCTACACCTTGATGGAGGACTCTGCTTGGTACTTTTCCTTGTATGTCTGTAGCATTCCTAGAGTGACATTGGATCCGCCGCAGACTATCAGGACGACATCCTTTTTGCTCCATTCCTCATCAGACAAGCCCTTGCCTAGGACTGTCCGTAGATCCCCACGGTAAGCAATCGCCAGAGTCGCTCCGCATGCCACTTCGACGAGATGTCTTCCATCATCTGCAAACCTCACACAGCTGATGGCGGCATCAGCATCAGAAACGACCAGGCTCTTCATCGTGCCGCTCGGGTGCTGGCTCCACTTGAATGTCTGCTCTGACACACGCGTGGCGCCCAGGGATGTTGCTATCGAGGCCATCTCGGGCAATGTTACGTGCTCGCCTGCCTTGACGCTGGCGTTGAGGCTGTCTGCGCCTACTGTCTCGACCGCGAGCACGGTTGGCTTTGCGGTTGACCATTGATGACCCTCGACGCCTTGCATGAGGCCGTTGACTAGACCACCGCCTCCGACGCTGCACACGATGCCGTCGATGGGCATATCGAGCTGCTCTCGTAGTTCATCAACAATGGTAGAAGCTCCATCCCATACATGATGATGATCAAACGGAGGCACATAAACACCCGAAGGATCATTAGCCAACAACTCCTCACGGAGATACTTGTCAGCAGCAGCCCAGTTCTTGCCAACCTGCTTAACCTCAACACCGAGTTCCAGCAGTTTATCCTTCATGAGCTGAGAGGTGATGTGGGGGATGACAATGGTGGCAGGCTGGCCGAGTGAGAGTGCCGATGTGGCGCAGGCGAGGCCGGCGTTGCCGCCCGACGAGCAGTAAAAGTGAACGGGGCCCGGAGCCGAGGCGGCGGCCCGGGTCATGAGGTTGCCGATGCCGCGGGACTTGAAGGAGCCTGAAGGCTGCAGGTTTTCAAGTTTGAGGTAGACATTACTGAGAGAAGTGTGAGTTATGTTTTTGATGATTGGAGGTAAAGGGGACTCACCAGCCTGCTACTTTTGATAGTTGGGGGCTTGGGATGCATGGTGTCTTGATCCAAGGGAGTTTAGCGTCGACGTCGAGAGAACCCATTATGAATGATGTAAGTAGTTACTGATAATTAGATATGTTGAAAGTGCAAGACGAATTTCGTGAGGGGAGTAGGTTGATATATATCTGTATAGTGGATGGATGGTGTATATCAGTTTTGGTCTTCGCTCTCGGCCGGACACGTCCGAATCAAAACCCCGAAAGAAGCCGTTCTAAATAAAACGAAGAATGAAAAAAAGTCTATCCAGGCTCTAGTTTGATCAGCAGGGGCAAGTAGCGTCTTTGTATAGACAAGTACTCTATAAGTACTCGAACGATAAGAAGAATTTTTAAACCGAATTTTACGGGTGGTTACCCGTTTCTTCAACACACCCACGTAACTCTGCCCGTTTTAGCGCTCACCAATGGTTTGTTCGCCTTTTGATTGGCGCGCCCTGGAAAGGATTTGACATGCCGCCTGACATTGGAAAGGCGTGGACGTTGCATGTTCGGGATGATTCTGGGGCTTTTCTAGGTCCTCTTTTTTGATGCCCTGTCTAAGGGTCTTTTTTTTTCATGGAGGCCCTGTTCTTCAAGGAGTTTGTCTGTGTCATCAGATGAGATGTTGGTTTTGGTGCAAAGCGGCGAGATTGATTCAGATTTCTCACATGATGTTCTGATAGGGTAATAGTTTTCTTCTTTTCTAAATCCGGTGCTCAGAGGACATTCTGAAGCCATCGTGACCCCGACTTCCCCGCTCAAGCCGAGCTGCCGAAGAGGTCACGTCGCAACCCCAACAACGAATAGCTGCAACCACTTCACAGCGACGAGATACAATTTATAGGGTAATTTGAGGTCAATTATAGGGTAATCGAAATGCAGGTGCGCATCACGGCCAGATCAGGGGACGAGATGCGCCCGTCGAGTGGTGGCACATGTGCCTGACGCAGTGTCAAGATTGACTTTTACGAGATCTGACCGCCTTATAACCGTTGAGCTAGATCTTGCGGTGTAAACGAGATGTATCGTTTTGTCGTTGAAAGTCTTTTGTGGTGTTTGGTCGTTGCCTGATTGGGTAGTCTCGTGGACGTTGGATAGCGGCAAACTTTGAACGTCGTCAGCTTCTGATGATATACGTAGACTTCTTTTCTATCTAGATACTAATGTGAACTACACGAGGTCCAGGTGATAGAAAATCGGTAGGCTGAAGTGTCGAGTCACCTGCCTATGACTATTTGTTTGGCAACCTAGGAAACGATTGTTGGGTTACTCGAGATGGCAATCAGTGGCATTGAAACAGAGACTTATCATTTAATTGAAACATGATGGAATCAGGACTGTAGGCCTTGAGTACCCTACATGTCATTTATCCATGGACGATGTGTGCAACGCCTGCTCCAGTCATAGGGGTTTGCTGGAAGATGCTAGACAGGAAGACGAAACGTCTTGGGCTGGGACAAGGCAACTTGGACGATATCTGTTCGTTCTTCAATGCCGGAATTACTGACTATGGTCAATGTGTGCTCCAGTTCCAAGCCTTTAGGAGGCAAAGGCGTTCAGTCCAACCTTCGGTGGTAGTGAATCATGGCCCCCTTCGCTTCAAATGCTGGACTTGAGCAATGATGGTCTTGGAATACTCTTCTCTTTCATCAATTGAATACTCACTTAAATGAGATTGCCTTTCTCAATCCGCTTCTCCAAGTCGCACTCGTTCATCGTTGCCAATCTCAATTCATCTCTCCTCAACACCTTCAACTTAATTCACCATCCGACACAATTTCGTTTTCAGGTCCATTTCAATTGCTTCAAGTTTTCTCTCTTTCAATTGCCCGTTTTTCTCTTTTTCTTCACTGCCCTCACACTTAGGCTACTCTCATCTCTATTTGACTATAAGACTCTACTGCCTTCAACAAGAGTTCCTCAATCCCCAGCTTACATCTTCATTCATCATCTTTCTCCTTTCTAACTCCACCCCCCCTTCAACCCACTCTCCTCACTTACACCCTACCACGTCCTCTTCAACTCTCCTATCCTCCCACTCCTGGTACGTCTCCCCCCAACACAACCTCTACCCCTACCTCTTCCTTTCTAACTCCCTCAGATCTTGACAACCAATCATGCCTACAACGGCTCGCTCTGGGAGCCTGCCCATACGAAGCCGGGCAAGTTCACAGCGAACGAGCCGCAACTCCACGCCATCCACCAATGGCTCCTCGTCCACCACAGGCCGCAAGAGAAAGGCAGCCCCCAACAACCGCCAAGCAAAGAGACGGCGCCAGTCAACCACTTCCCAGAATTCAGATTCCGATTCTGATGAAGAAGCTGCCGTTGAGGTTGAGGCTCCCCTTCCAGAAGACTTCAAAAAAGAATTCGGGATCCCTCGCGATCAGTACATTCACGATGCCATCTTGTTGGCCAGCATCCCAGAGTGGCCCTACCCAGTTCCAACGCCCGCACCTGAGAATGAAGAATCACTCGATGAAGAAGATGTTGCGCCGCCTCCGTTCATCTTCTCTGCATACGCAGGGGGTGTGACACCAGCCAGGCCCAAGCCTAGGCCCAAGGCCCAACTCAGTTCCCATCGCAGATCCATCCCCAAGCTCAAGCCCAAGTTCAAGAAGGCAAGCTTGATGGGTATGCCCACGGAGGTCAGAGAAGGTATCTACCGCCACATTCTCGTCTCTCACAAGCCAATTCCCGTCTACGACGGTTGGAAGCGTGTTTATGAGCGCGAGAGGCCAGGACTCGACACTCGCATCCTCCGGGTGAACCAGAGAATCTACCAAGAGGCGACGGGCGTTCTCTACAGAGAAAACACTTTCCTGTACCGCCTTCGTGATGCCCCTGGGCGATCTCACCAGATGGTAGGGGCTCAGCAGCTGGCTGCAGTAGACGACTACCACCCTGGAAGGGCTTCGAGGACCAGAAAGCATGAGAGACGCACCATCAACATTGACAAGTTTGGGGAAGACTTCCGGTATCTGACTATCCAGGCCGATCACAATCGTCACTCGGCCCAAACTCAGGAGTTCATGCTCGAGGCCATGAAGACATTCGCCAAATTCCCCAGCAAGATGAATGTCCACACCCTGCAGATTGTCATCAGCCCTCAACTTGAGAACGGCAACTTCACCTTTGTCAATTTCTTCCAGCAAGGCTCGGCCCTTGTCGCGGCTCTCAAAGGTATCGCCTGTGAGAGGGTCGTTATCAAGGTCTGGAACAAGTTTCTCAACAAGGGAGAGGGCGCAGTCAGGAGCGAGATCTCGTTGCCTCTTCAACACCTTCGGTTCGCCAAGCACCGAAAGCTGCAGCAGCTCAGCCGCCAAAGCGGAGGCAAAGAGCAGCTCGACCTGTTCAGAGGTGACCGTCGCATGCAAGATTTTCGCATGGCGGGTATTAGATGGTGCAATTGGCAGTTGGGCGAGCTCGAGTTCAAGGTTTTGCAGGCCTGCAGAAAGCACGTCCAAGAGCCTGTTGATGAGACGGACGGCCAGAACGCGGATGGTGCAGCGGATGACGACCTCGCGTTTAGCGACGAAGAGGGCATCCATTGGGAAGTGGAAGACGAGACGGACGGGAACTCTGGGGATGGAGGGGACGAAGACTCTGAGTTTGAGCCGAACTGAGGGCAACTGGCATATGAAGGGGCGCGTTGAGCAAAATGATGGTGTATTACAAGGGACCGGGCGTTGAAAACGGGAACTGGGTTGGGCAGGGTGTGATATTCTGGGACAACGTTGCTTATGAAGATGAATCGAGCTGAGGTAGCTTGGTCAACTGGTCTATGCATTCGGGGTATTTTGCAACCTATTTTCTAAACCTTCCAACTCCTATTCTGCTCGTATCTGTTTACTTGGTTGATATCTTGACTCTCTCTACCTCAAGGGTCTCTGTATCGACTAATACAATCTCCTTTGTCGTCGAGAATGAAGGCACAGTGATGAGTCTTACGGTTTGACCGTCAGGGCCGTGGGCCACCTTAGTCGAGAACTGGGGCTGACATCCGGCAAAGTAAAGGTGTGGGCACGTCTTCATGACAAAGGGGTCGTCTTCTTGAAAAGGATAACTCCCTGTGGCTTGTTAGTTAAGTAGGACAGATCATCATAGGTTGAACACTTACACAGCGTGTCAGGCGCAGTTGGGGCACAGCACCGCCATCGACACATGGCCTCCATCATGCCCAGGCGGTCATCACTACCGACGTACTTGAAGACGTCGTCAACGTTCTGTCCGCCAGTGCCCAGGAAACGCCATCCTTCAACCTCGGCCTCCCAAGGATTCGTCACCGTGTCGAACCAGCCTGGTTTTGTTGCAGAGGAAGAAGGATCACGGGCGTAGGCTCGCGAGTTGGGGAACATGGCTGAATGAATAGGTTGTTGTGGGTAACTGGCATTGGCAGGGTCTTGGTCGCCAGGGAGCATTGTCACAGGGATAGAAGGGAGGAGTTCAGCAAGGAAGGCGTCGAAGAGCTGAGAGGGAAGCGGGTTGTAGGCACTAGAGTCATAGCCGTACTTCTTGTGGGCTTTCTTCTCCGATTGGGCTTCATCCGCGGCCTGGGGTTTTTGATCTGTTGTTGAGATGGAGTTTCCGGCGATGATGAGGCGGCTGATGTGTGAGACGTTAGCCTGGCTGGAAGGGCTCAATGCCTCGCCGAGAAGGTACTCAAGAAGCAAGTCGAGCTCGAGAGCGTAGGAAGCATCAGTGCCAGAAAAGGACAGGCCAGACACGATGGCGACTTTGTTGTTACCCTTCTTCCCTTCAGGGGCGTCGGTCATTTCCTCATCCTCGCCCTTCGCCTTCTTGCCCGCTCCTTTCGTGAGACTCCAGCGCTCTGGTTGGGGAGCTAGATCCGGGAACTTGACGTCGATGATCTCGAGCTCGCCATTGGAGTTTTCGGTGCCCATAACACCGATGATGCAGCCCGTCACAAGGTGTAGCGACTTGAGCATGTCGCCAACCAGCCTGATACGACCTGACTCGTCCTCCAGCATGACCTGATCGTCATCGGAAAAGTATTTGGGGGTCAAGATTGGGGCAGAGATCCAACGCTGTAGACACAAGTCAGCTTGGGAGTCGAATACAAGACCAATTGGAAGGACACCATACATCCTTGGACACATCCTCGAGAATATTAGGCTTCAGGGGCATCTCCATATACACGGTGCCTGTCACCCAGCAGAGCTCTCCCTGACGGACATCGAGTACTCTCTCAACTCGTTTAGCTGTCTCGCCACCGATAGATGTACCACTCCAGGCAGCCTCAGCGACTTGATCGACGGCAGGCTTAATCTTTGTGAGGCGCAAAAAGTACATGTCGCCATATTGTTGCTGGTAGGATTTCTGCTTGTCGAGAGCAAAGGATTGCATAGGCTTGTACGCGGAGGGGACTCGAGAAGGGACTTGGTGAGCCGCATCACTATAGGAGTATCGTATTAGTCAAGACCCTGGATGAGGTGTGATTATGGGAGCTTGGTAGGAGGACTTGCGATGGCTTCTGGAGGAGGCTGCCCTCCACCTCTTCGAGGGTGACCATCTTCGAAGAACGGCGACGATGGCGCAGAGATTGGCAATAATGCAGCTGTAGATTGCCGTTGTTGGATCCCAAGAATCCCAATGTCGTGGTTATCGCAGCCGCCTTTGACTAGTAGTCAAAGTTGAATGCAAGAAAACGCGTCTCGAAGCTTCACACGCGTCAGAAACGAAGGTTGGCGTAAAGTGGCTGGACAACGGCAGGCACACCCCGGCGGAATAGCGGGATGGGGCAAGTGCAACGCCCGACCGCGGACCCCCCGGCCGAGACTCAGGTCCCTTTTAGGTGGATGACGTGCTGGATTTGGGCGGTGAGACCGCTGAAGCACGGCGGGGTCATGACTTGAAGACCCCGCCATTCGGAGCCTCCACTACCTAGAATTGGCAGGTGAATGGGATGCTTCATGAGGAGGGGAAAATCTCTGTTTCTTCATCTTTACATCTACTATAGCCTACTCATAAACGAGTATCTCGTATAAACTAGACTATATCTTTTCTATTTACTCTTAAGCTTGTTTATTATCATCTCATCACCCACCTCATACCTTATCACAATTTCACTTCATCTCCTCAACTTCCCATCATGACTGTCCCTCCCAAGCCTCCTCGCATTCAGGTCAACGACCTCTCATACACATTCCCCGACTATTCAACCGGTATCAAGAACATCACCCTTGATCTACCTCCCCGCTCGCGCACTCTTCTAATTGGTGCCAACGGCGCTGGAAAGACGACTCTGCTTCGCCTCCTCGCCGGCAAGCGTCTCTCACCCAGCAACACCATCTCCATTTGCGGAGTTGATCCCTTCAAGGAGAGTCTCGAGGGTGTCACTTATCTTGGCCTTGAATGGGTCCTGAACCCCATTGTTCGCAACGATATTGGTGTCAATGAACTTCTCCGCTCTGTCGGTGGCGATGCTTACCCTGAGCGTCGAGATGAGCTTGTAGCTATGCTCGATGTTGACACCAACTGGCGCATGCATGCCGTTTCTGACGGTGAGCGTCGCCGCGTTCAGCTTGCCATGGGTCTCGTGCGACCATGGACTATTCTCTTGCTCGACGAGATCACCGTCGATCTTGACGTCCTCAGCCGCGCCGAGTTCCTCGGCTGGCTCAAGCGTGAGACCGAGATCCGAGAGTGCACCATTGTCTATGCTACTCACATTCTCGACAACCTCGCCGGTTGGCCCACTCATCTCGTCCACATGCACCTTGGTACAGTCAAGGAATGGGACGAGGCTGACAAGATGCTCGCAACCATTGACGGCACTGTGGGCGCCTCTGGCAACAGCCGCCTCGGTGAACTCGTCTTGGGCTGGCTGCGAGATGATCTGAAGGAGCGAGGACCCCGCAGCCATATGAAGCGCGCGCCTGAGGGTAAGACGTACGGCTTTGGTGGTATCCAGATCGGCGGCTACGGTGACGAGTCCAAGCAGCGCGAGGTCTAGAAATGACCTAACTAGGAGGAACTATATCGGGGGTTTCTTAACAATCACCTCGAGTTTCATTTGTCTTTGCCTGGAGTTCAAAAAGGACGGGTGGCACTCAACTGCATTTCAGGCGCGTGGGAACATAAGGAAGAACGGAGACGATGGCATATGGTACTCATGCATGGCGTTCGATTTGAAAGAAAACAGTCCTCAACCCTGGTTTCTACGGCGTTTGATACTCTTCAACATTTTCATGCATGGAGGTTTTGCTTGAATGGCGGTTCATGGGTTCTATTCTCTGATACGTGTACTTGATACCCTGTATTTCAACCATGGGGATAAAGGCTTTGGTCACATCAACTAGACAAGTCTTGATTCATAAAATATCTAGCAGATACTTGAAAGAACTAACGGCAACTTCAGTGCTTCTAACATTACCTGACCTGGCTTGCCTGAGATCCTGTTGGCATTGTGCCCCCCTCGCCATCCATCAGCTTCCTCAGAACTGTCATCGTGTTCTTCAGAAGGTCTGTGATGCCGGCGAGGTCCTTGGCACTCAGTGTTTCCAACACCTTGATACGGTAGCTCTGCCACGAGAGCCGTATTCCCCCTGAAACCGCCAGCTGTCCGAGGCTATGCTGTGTCACTGGCCCCTCGTGCCTGGCCCGCAAGGTCCCGTCACTATCCATCTCAGCGTCCTCGACATCACGCACGCACTTGATGCTCTGCAGGCATAGGACAGGCGAGTGTGACAGTGACAAGAGCGAGGTAAGCGCCAAAGTCTTGTCCACAGAAGTGACATACGTTGACAGAACGGGGACGAGACGCCGTGGAACCATGCAGCCATGTGCATTTGCGTCGCTGTCGCCAAACGCGCGGCCGCGCCAGAAGCAGTTGCACATGTCCATGAGGAAGCCGTTGAACAGGTTGACAAAAGTTCTATTGTATGACGACGAGTCCACGAGTTGGCTTCCATCACGGCGAGGTTTGCTTAGCATAGCTAGCTCAAAGCCCTTCTTGTAGCAGGCAAGGATGGCGCAGATACGCGAAACGGTGGCGACAGAGCTGCTGAAGAAGAGGATATAGATGAGGAACGAGGGTGGCAACTCGATGCGAATGTAGTTTTTGAGTGTCTCGTGACCGACGAGACGAGCGTTTTGCTCATAAAAGTCAAGGATGGCGGAGTAGACAGAGAGGGTTGGGCGTGTCTGGGCAAGAGTGAGTGCCAGAGGGTTGACGTGACTGATCAAGTCGGTGATGATTTTGCTGGCATTTTCTGGGATAGGGTCACTAGACTGGAGGATGACTGTCCAGTGGTGTAGGAGGTTCTTGTACAGGGCGAGGAGGGCGAGCTGGGACTCGGGGGTGTTGTCGAGAATTGCAGCTTCCAGTGGTTGAAAGATGTGTTGGTAGAGTTCTGAGGAAGTGTTAGTGAGGGATGATAAGAGAGTTGATAGTAACTAACCTTTGAAGTCCACCAAGGGGGCATATGATAGGATCTCCAGCATGGACTCGCTGCGCCCAGAGCCATTCCACAGAGGGAGGAAGTGGGCAAAGAAGTTCAGAAGAAGAGGAGGGAGGTTCTGTCTGTCATTAGATAGGTTGAATGAACCTTGGCAGGATGGAGTAACCTTGGCAGATACCACGTAGTCTCGCAAGATATCCATCATATCAAATAGTGTCTCCTCGTTTTCAAATCCTTCCGTGACGTCCTGAAGAATAGAGCTGAGCCAGTTGACTATCCGTTGATCAGACTCTTCGCTAGGTCGTAGCAGCATGAGCTTCTGAAGCAAGGGATCGACCAGAACTGCAACCATTTGGTTGGGCAGCTCCAACTTGTCAATCTTCTTGACAAAGTCCGTCGCATTTTCGATCTCTTCAAGTGTAACCGAGTCCTAATAACATTAGCTATGTGCGAACAACATTTAAAGTTGCATACCTCTGTCGCATGAGACGTGTGGACCATAGGAACGAGCTTGTTCTTTGCACCGCGGCCAATAGGGCGATGAACTCGGAAACCATCTCGAGGCTTTGAGGTACCTTCTTGGGCAAGTTGTTGATGCGCCTCCTGAATTTCGTCTAGTCTTGCTCTCCATTGTAGGTCAGGATGCTGAACTGGGTGTTAGAAAGGTTGATCAGAAATGGGTGGGAACTATCGAACATACCTTGAAGGACGAAGCTTTTCCTCGAACTGCTTCACCGACAATGACCTCGGGGTAGTAGTCTTTGAACACTCTCAGGAGACCAATCAAGCAAGGGTCGTTTCCGGTTTGCCGCGAGAGACTGAGTCTGTGCTGGGTTAGGCAATTGTAGATCTAGGGGAAGTTTGAGACTTACAGCGTCTGGATTCGGAAAGGTCTGACGTGCTTTCTCCTTGTGATGAGGGCTAGAAGGTGGCTGAGATGGGGTCTTGGGGCACGTTAGCAACTAAGTACTGTTAGTGGCCATGATAAACTTACCGAGTAGCAGCACCATCAAGAAGGTTGAAGAGAACAGGGTACGCTTGAGACAGGACTTGAGGTGATTCAAGGTTATGATGCACCATAATAAGCCACTTGAGCAGAGCAGCCTGAAGGGTCAAGGACGGCTTTAGCTTTCCATGACCAAGGCATGATACCACCCGTAGAGTGGAATCCCGCGAGACGGGAGAGATGGGATAGAGATTTCTGATGATGGCGGCTTGACTTGCTTGGTCAAGATGGTTTGGTGTTGTGATGAGATTGATGAGGTCGTCCAGCGTGTCTGGCAGGACGCCCCATTCGTAGGCGAGGGAAGTGAGATTGGCGACAGTGGGTTTGATGTTGTTGGTACGGGACTTGGCTGGCAATTTAGAGGCTGATTGAAGTATAAGTATAAGTCTGGAAGACTTTCGACAAAGTCGTGATAAGCTCACCCTCGATAACATCTCCAACTAGAAGCCGGAGTTCATCATGGCCCGCCGAGGCGGGATCTGTGTCTGTCTCCATCATCACAACAGTCGAGCTGTGACTTCTCAACAACCGACTTAGCCCCGCTGCTGATTACCAGGTCGGTGGTCAACCGAAAAGGACACGACGGGCACCGGATCGGAGCGGCTAGCAAAGAGTCGGCACGGAACACGGAGAAGAGGAGTGTGAATTGGGTGGGACACCCCGGGAGACGCGTCGGAGAAGGAATACGCGTTTTCGGGGGACGATGTGGGGCTTCCCGGGGCGGGGCCTGAGCTCGCTGTTTGTGCTCCGTACTGTGTACATACGGTAGCAAGGGATCAAATTTCTGTGTTACCTTACCTTTACATCCTGTTGCATAGGGGGGGCTTCCTAATTTAGTCCTTAATACTGCAAGTTTGATTGATCTCACATATGGGCTGTTTCGCCAGTAAATTACATATGCCGGCCTGCCCAACTGTCACCAACATGCTGACAACCTCGGATCTTTGTTTCAGCCAAATGGGTCGGTAACGAGAGGGAAAAGAAAAAAAAAGAAACAAAGGGGGGATTGCCCAACGTTCAAGATCCTTCAGTGCCCAGAACCGGTATCGAAGCAGGCTTGGCGAATGTTGCAGTTGGTCACTACCCGGGCCTGATTGCTGAGAGGCACGACTCGCAGTCCCACCAGCTTACCCGCAATTTTTTTTTGCCCCAGGGCAACTCCAGTGCCATTGTTACTCTGTCTAATCCTCGTGAGACGGGGAGATCAGTGCAATGAAGCTTATTTCGACTTCCGGGTGGCAAGGGACTCTCGAGACATGGGCATTCCTTTGCCGCCGGGGGGTGTTTAGTTCGCTTCTTCTTGGAGCCATGTAGTCGATCCAAGCATTCCCGAGATCGTAGGCTAGGCCATCGTCGATGTTACGCCAGGGACAATCCCTATCTCTTTAGAGTCTTTTGAACCGACGAGAGTAGCTTTTGGCTACGTCAGAAGTCCAAATTGAGTTGCACCTTGCAGATAGCGTTGAAAATTGCAAAAAACGTTCACGTCATTGACCGTTGACAACTGTTCTTTCCCTCGTATGAATACCGTGCCTTCCTCCTGTCAACCTGTTCTTGCCTCTGGGAAGGAAGCACCCTAACCTCTTCTAGCTGCCCGCTCGCTTCTCCCCTGGCTCCCGGCCCTTCCTACCTCGGATCAAAGAAACGTCATTCTTGTAAACCTCTTCAACTCCATCGACGCCCTCAAAACTTCCTCCTCCTCTCATCTCGCCAGGGCTTCCACCACACGCCCGGACAAGTCACCGATGTCTCAATCGGCCTACCAAACTCGCTGCTGCTTGCAACCCAACCCACCTCATCCGGCGTTACACTGGAAGGGAATATCCCCGGTCGGCCAAGCCGCCTTGCAGGAGGACCAAATCATGCCCATTCGACGACAGCAGATACGATCCCTGGGCGTGGTTGATTCGTCATCGAGGTGATTGGGATGGCAGTCTTGTGCTCTGGAGATTCAATTGGCGCATGGTACGACCCTCAACGGTTTCTCTTGCCTCGTCTGTTCAGAAGGGCAAGCAAAAATGGACATGTCGAAACGGGCGTCTCCCGCTTCTTCAAAACAAGCGCCCAGGTGGAATGAATAGCCGTTCCCAAGCCGTTGGCCAACAAAGAATGGTTGGCATTCCCCCTGCGGCTTGCATCTTGATCGATCCATGACCTGGCTCGTCTCCCTTCTCATGATCGAAACTGCCGCCTCGAGTCATGGCTGTACTCGGGCCGCGCTGAGTCTGACGCCCACCTCGTCCATCCTTGCCAAACGGCTCCGCCGGCTCTGCCGACGTGCATCTTCGTGTTACCTTCGGTCAGCCTCTCGCATGCGCAGCCTGACTCCCCAGTCGCCTCCCCCGTCGGTACGGATCCTCGCCATCCATCATTTTTGGGATCCCACCCACAGTCTCGCCCGTCGTGACCTCTAGCCGGTCGTGCCCGAGGCTGAGGTGCTGGGCCAGGTATCCTTGCGCATCCTGGCAACTGGAGAATCACTGCAGCCCTGGCGCATCAAGGCGGCTGATGCTGATACCAATCGACGCGAGAGCCTTCGTCCCAACTGCCCCCACTAATCTAACCCATTCCTGATCTCTTCCATCAGTCTGGACGGTCAAAACCACGGGGCCCCAGCAACGCCATACAGGTCGTTGTCGTCACAAAAGACTCCATTCGCAGACCGCCCGCCGCCCAGTTTCAACTCCCCGGGCACCAGCTTCTTGTTCACCCCTTCAGTGAACAGTCTCCACTTAGACGTCTTTTCCAGTTTACGCGAGCTTCGCCGCCGCTCTCCATCTGCTAGACACCGTTTTCGGAGGCCCTTCCTCAAGTTGCGAGACCTGGATCTGGATTTTGAGTTAAGTGCACGACCTTGCCACCACGCTCGATATCGCTTCAACACGCCTAGTCCTCTTGAGACGCTGACGACCCGGTTTCTTCATCAAAGAGGTTCGGGGTTTGTGAGGAACTCACGCAGCCGAGGGAGTCATTGTTGTTGGCAGCTTGCAGTCTGAACCGGCCATGTAAATCGCCAAACCGAATACAGCCACAGACGATGTCGAGTTCAAGTTCACGAAGCCAGACCTCGTCGGCTGCTTTGCTCTGGGATCACCAGGATTTGGTCCCCATTCAAAAGATTTTAGCTGACGAGGAGCTGGTTCTGCTGTTGACTCCGGCCGTTGTTCCTCTAAACACGAGTCTAACTAGGACGAGCGATCCATTCGAGCCCCTCGGACGGGCACTTGCGCGGAGACACCCGTGGATTCGGCACGTACCATATGTCAAAGACCGTGGCATCACGGGCACTCATGTGGCATTCATCAAGCGGGCCAGAGTCGTCATATTCGTGCTTGCTGGCTTTTCCTCTGACGAGGGTGTTTTTCAGCTAGAAGTGGCTGGAACAGTTCAAGAAGTGTGTGAGGACCGCCCAATAGCCCTCGTGGCGTGCTGTCAACTTCCCGAAGACGGACACAATCGGATTCACGAAATTGGATTTCAGACAGTGTTGCAATGCCCTGGATATTCCGCGACAGAGCTGGAAACTATTGCGGCCCTCTTGACAAGTACAACAGGGCCGACAATGGACATCGATCCTGAACCCCAAGCACTGTGGCCAATCCAACCTTGGAACTACGACAGAGACCTTCCAGAAGTGCACATGTTGTGGTTAGCGGCCCTGCCACCAAAATTCCACCTCAGTCGCTCAGTACTTGGTTCGCTATTGAAGCGCGACGGGTACGCCATGCACCACATCGTTCGGGAACCAAGCAGTGGGAGAATTGTCGGATTTTGCGCAACCTTCACTACCTTTGCGGACAGCAGTGGCGACCGACTTATCGGGTCGATTGCCGCCATTATCGCCCACCAGGACTTTCGAGGTCGAGGAATCGGGCGCATGCTTCACGACGAAGTTCTAAGCAAACTCAACAAGATCCGAGGCGTCGGTCGAATTCAGATTGGAAGCACATTCCCACGGTTACTCTACGGCTTACCTGACCCCGTGAGCAACAGCGAGTGGTTTGAGAACCGAGGATGGCAACTAAACGAGCTTACGCCTGGGAAAGGCCGAGCCGTGTCCGACTGGTCCCTGAGATTCGCGGACTCGCCAGTGCCCGACCTGGCTTCTGCGGGTTTATCGTTCAGGCCATGCCAGCTTCCAGACGCCCATCATATCATCGGCATGGCGAATAGGGAGTCAGAGAGGAAGTTTGGGTTTGGGTGGTACGACCAGTACGCCAAGACAATAGACAGCTGTCATCTGAGCGATGTCATCGTTGGGCTTGAAGGGGACAATTTGGTTGCGGCTGCCATAACATACTTCCCTAACAACGGCAGCCCATGTGCTGCGGATATCCCATGGCCGGCTGCAGTAGGGCAAGATATTGGAGGTGTCTCATGCATCTGCATCAAAGGCAAGTTATGCTGCCACGACGCAAGTATCCTACGCTGACAAGAGACCAGAGGACGATCCGGACATGGTGAACCGCCGGGACTCTGTCATGATCAGATTGCTTCTAGCATGTCGCCAATCACTCGCCGAAAGGGGAATGGTGGGCATGTTTGTAGATGGAATCAAATCTGACGAGACCGTCTTGACATCTCTCGGTAAGGAGCAACATCTGAGGTGAGAGTTGCAGGATAGCTGACAATGATACTCTACAGGGTTTCGGAAATGGGCAGAGTACAAAGAAGTCTGGCGTAAGATTTGAGCTGTGCAACAAGCAATACCAGCACTCTCAGCCAGCCGCTTCTCGCAAGCTCCCACTCTAGCTGTTTGCTTCTAACTGACCGCTTCAATGATGAGGAAATGGGATAGGGCGCTGCCCTCATCTGATGGAGGGTGACTCTCACTGGAAGCCAGGAGGAATTGGAGGCAGGACGCCGTCGAGCTCAAGCCCGAGTTTCAGTTCTAAGCCAACACTTCTCTAACCAACTTTCGGTTTATGTCTCTGCCTGTAAGCGATGGCTCTCTTGTTTGGGCATGTCTTTCTCTACTGTCCGTCTACCTGCCTGTCTGCTTGTCCACTACGCCCGCCTCCTGTCCTCAGTGACAAGAGACTTGAATACCTACCTACCTATGCCCGGGCCCTCTTTTTTTCTGGATCATGCATACGCAATCAATCCCCAACCTGCGCGCGTCTGCAAGCGACTACGTGCGGTTCTGCCCTTGGACAGCCTGCCCGGAACCGCAGACAGAAGAAAGGTCATGAAGATCACAACCCTTTCGAGGCACTGGTCTGTTGGCGTGGAGCTGACAAAGTGGTATTCAGCTCGCCTCACGAGAGACGGAGACAAGCAGGACGAGACAAGACAGGACAGGACAGGACAGACGGGCAGACAGAAGACAGCAGAAAGGCTTGACAGCACGCCACCGTGTTGTGTTATTGAAGCAACCCTGGTCCTAGGCCTGGCGGACCTGGCTTGATTTGAGGGTCGAAGCCAAGGAAGGGAAACTCGCTCGGTCTGCTGATTTGCTCCTGGGGTTGTCCAACTGTCCCCGCCATGCGGGGAATCCCTCGTCGTTCACCTTGCGGCACCGCAGTCATGGAAGGATTACCGAATTTAGCAAACTCATTGACGGATCTATCGGTCTAGACGGTCCAGAGATTTAGCCCACTGCGGCACGCTGCATGGCTAGCTGACAGGTCATATTGGCCCTCTAGGATTGGGTTGAAACTCGCATCCACGAGTTGGCCATGCGATGAATGGCCGCAGTCTGTTGTTTGCAACCGTCATCCCGGGTCTTATTTCGGCAGCCCGTTGGCTTTATACCACCTCCCATACCGCACCGTACCGTACCGCACCGTACCGCAACGCATCACACATCACACATCACACAACTCGGTCTCGGGTCGCTTTTGCCTCCGACTGGCCATGTCGTAGCTCGATGTGCGGCCATGCCGTTATTTCGATAGTCATACCTACTCAACTTCAAACACCAAACAGCTCCTCGGTACACTGTCCGTACCCGCGACTCTTGTGTTGCTTGCAGCTGGTTCAGCCTCCTTTTCGAACTAACCACTCGAGTTTCAGAAGTCCATGATGGTAATAGACGCCAAGTGTGATCGACCTCGATGTCTCTTCCAAGCCCCCACGTTTCTTTTTGTCTCTGCAGGATTGCCTGCCAATCGAGACAACCGCGACCCAGGTTCTGATTCGCGGCTCTACGACTTTCCTTGTTGAGAGTCGTGTCCCCAAAGAGATGCCCTCCCTTTTCCCTTGTGTCACCATGACTGTGTGCCGGCTGACCATGTTTTCGATTGGGCGCAAGCAATCAATCCTGTTTTTTTCCCTGGCTGGGCACTCATCCGGTGGATTCCGCAGACGCCGCAGCTGTGTAACCATGGCTTGCTGGGTTATCAATGGCCCTCCATCCCATGCCGTCCCCAGCTACGCGGACAAATCAGCCCCAGGTCATGTGTGGGTAGGCAGACCGCTGCCACGATTCAGTAGTTGGGATTGGCAGCAGGGGGTTGATGAAGGGAGAGAGCACAAGGTCGGTCACTGAGCTTGAGCCCCGAGTACCCGGTCCGACAAGCGGACACGGGCGAAGCGCCGATAGACGAGAGCGAGGCGAGCGAGCGCCGGTCAGACGGACCCATTGGGTCCAATATCCAAAGCGCGCTGGATGCAGGTTACACGACAGCTTCCCGCCTGCGTCACACAGAAAAGAAGAGGCAGGAAATGACAGGTTTTTCATCGGCTGATTAGGGCGGACACCCATCCATGCCATGTCATGCACTCACGGACGAAAGACGATTCAGAAACATGTTAAGTCCGAGGAGGGGAAATTGCTGGACCGCGAGGTCCTCAGAATGCCATTTGTTTTTGTCTTTGCAATGTAATCAATCATGTAACCGCCTCACCGACACAACAAACAACATGTCGATCTCGATCTCGTAAACAAAGTAAGCCAAGTCAAGTGACCCATCCATCCATCCAATGTCCAGAACAGGATGCGATGCGATGCGGATCAAGGGTATTTCAAGCCAGAAAGCTGTTGAGAAGAAAGGGGAAGAGAAACAAAATGTACGCAGACAGCCAAACTTTGGACAGAGCACGATAATGAGTAAACAAACAAACGGTATGATCAAAAACCCAAGCAAGAACTTTTTGTATCCGTGATTCCCTCATATAGATAGACGCCTCCCACACCTTGAACAGGGATCAAATAGACTCCATCATCGTCATCATACACACAGCACTCCTTTTTTTTTTAATCCTTGTTTACCCCCTCTTTCATTCTTCAACTATCCTTGGTGAATGTTTGCTCGCTTAAGCCCACTTTGAGAAGTCGACCGTGTCAACAATAGAGTCCTGCCCATGGACTGTGCCAATCTCTGTGTCGTTGGTTGTAGTGGATGATGACAGCATTGATGACCGATGAGAGGTCTGCTCGCTTGTGCTCGTAAAGAAGGTTGCAACACTGGTACGGCGTAGACTGGTGAAGCTATCCCGGACAGTGCTAGCCGGCCTTGAAGACGCCTCGGCCTGTTGTTGCAGCAATTGTTGTTGGTGCAGTGGTGTTGGACTTCCCAGCGACGAGTTTTGAGAGGCTGAGGGTGTCAACTGCCCTGACTTTGACGGCGCGTGCTTCTCGCGCAGTCGCTTGATGGCACGAAGACGGCTCCTCCATGAGCTAACATGTTCTCCACCCTCACGGTTTGCCCAGACATGCGAGAAGACAGAGGCGTTGAGCGCAAGCAGACGGATCAAGCCAGGCAACGCCTTGAGAGAAACCATCTTCATCTCAGAGGCGGGCGAGATTTCGGGGAATCCTGGCTTGCTCATGACCTGCACACGATAGAAAGGTTGACTGTGCTTGGACGTGTCCCTGGCAGCAATGAACGACGCTCGTGACGCAGGCGTGATGACAATGTGGACAAAGTTAAAGTCGCCGGGGAACGTGTCGAACTTGAAGGGCGCTCCGGAATCGTTGAAGACGATGTTGACAAAATCGTTACCGATATGGCGCTTCTTGAGAGTGCATCGCGGGTCATGCTCTAGGTTGGTAGGCATCTGCGTTGTAACATGGAACACAATCTCGGTGACACGATCGCGCCAGCAGAACGTGTACTGACCGTCGGAATCGAATTCGCGATCAAGACCATGAGTATTGAACGTGGCCCCCTTGAGCTTCGTCAGCGTTCCTAGGTTGTTCAGGAACTCGACGTAGTCGCTGCTTCCAGACACGTTGGCAAGGATTTCGACTTCGTCCGTCTGACCTTCTCCGATGTAAATGACTCCAACTTTGTGACCATCAACAGTAGAGCTTCGATCAAAGACTCGAATAGCTCTATCAACAACATCATCGTCGGGGAGCGGGATCGGCCGCGCTAGATCGTGACCTTGAGGGACCGATGACATGAGCTGAACGAGCAGGTGACTGGGCAAGATTGTGTTGGTTGATGGCTGGCCCTCTCTGCTAACGTCGACATAACTTTCCGTCTGATGGGGAGGTGGTGGATCAAATGCTTCTCGAACCGTAAAGACAGAGGTGCCCGATGGCTGTCTCTTCACGATCTGTGCCCAGCCCGTGGTCGTGGCCTGCATCACCGTGACGATGCTATACCCTACCAACCAGTTCTTCTTGACAATCTCACCGAATCGAGCCTTTGTGAAAAGAGGGTCTGGAGAAGACTCCTCAATGTCGGCGTATGTGACCCTCTGCATGAAGTCGATCGAGGTGAGCGCCTGTTCGTTATCGGCATGTCCCTCTTCTGCGTCGCTGTACATGTTTCGAACCAGCCAACCCACCATATTTGCTCGATCAGGAAGCTTGAGAGCCAGGAACCAGAATAGGATAACATGGTATGCCAGGGCATACACATATTGTGGCAGGTCATCCGTCGCGCTTGGGTGCACCGAGTCAGACGAGGCTGGCGTCGATGGTTCGCTCGTGTGACTGCTCCTGTTGGAATCCTTCTTGTCTCTTACCGATTGTAGATATCGAATGCAGATGCCGAACACAATCTTGTACTCCTCTTCCCTGAAGTTGACATACACGTTGTGTAGACGGCTGAGACAGGCTAGAAACTCGAGAATGTGAATCGAGACGTGCGGTTGAGTGATGATGGTCGACATCTTGGCAAGGAGCTGCACAAGTGATTTGCTCGTCGAAAGGGGCAGCTCGTGGCAACATATAGACAGGGCATGGATGCAGCATTTGGCACTTCGCTCCCAGGTAGCAATGCCATGGACAAACGTCTTCACAATCTCATCCTCGTCTCCCTTCTGGAAGTGATCATGGTAGCTGAGAATCATGGTCAGACTGTGGAAGAGACAGATAGCCACGTCCGCACGTCTTAAGCCCGACGCATTTGGTGGCTCTTGAAACGAGTTGGTCCGAATCTGCTCACAGATGAGCCTTCGAAGCTCCTGGATTTGGGAGATAGTGTCGCAGAAGATGGCGTGGTTGCTCAGTTGGGACGGCAGGTGAACAAGAATGAAGCTGTAGACCTCCCAGTCACACCCATGCAGGAGAGTAATGACAGCCTCAAGCCAGGTCGAAATACTGAGGACACAAGTCCCAGTATCGCCATCCTCCTTCTCAGACTTTTCCGTTGATTCATCCACCTCCAATTCTGGTGGGTGAGAAACCAAGACCGGGCTGATGCTGCCCGTGACAGAGTCAGGCAGAGCCTCGGGGTCTGGGAGGCTCCAGATTTGATGATACCGACCCGCGCTGCTCCTCGGAACGCTTGCAGTGGCGACGCTAGCGGAACGAATGGGGAGGCCTCTTTCATGGGCTTGTCCTTGGCTGAAAGAGATACCACGAGAGCCTCGTGATACTCCTCCGTGGTCACCTCTGAGGAGCCGCATTGCTTGGGCCGCTTCCTCGGCTTGCTTCTTTGCAAGAGTCTCTGGTGTTCGGCATATAGAGGCAGCGATAAAGTTAGTCTCGAGGACCTTCGTAATGTAGATGCGATTCGCCCAGTCGGCACGCAAACGGAACAGTAGCTTCATGACTGTCAGCCGCGCATCCGCGTCGCAGTGGTTTGACTTGGCGATGTTGACCAGAGCATGATATAGTCTTGTGCTCTTCCCACTGTCAGTGTCCATTGTTTGCACAAACATTTTGACATATCCCTTTGCCACAACGTTCGAGGGAGATTGTTCTGGCGGTCCATCATCGTCGGAAGGAGGTTGAGCCAAGGGGTTGGGAGAAGCCGTGGACAAGATTGGAGACTTGAGTCGATCGCCAATAACGATGCCCCGTAACGCGTCGATGATGTATTCGAATAGCTCCATATCACAGGATGCCGCGACCGAAACCATTAGGGACACAATACCCTCAAGCACTATGACATCCGTCTCTTCGGCCACATCTTGCAGGACACTCTTGGCAAGGTGAGGAATAAAACTCTGCTCAGGGTCGTCGCCAACCAAGTCCACAACCTCATACGCATCCATGATGGTCTCGAGAGCCCGAAGTCGGATCTGAGAGGATCGTTCGCGATTTCCAAAGAAACCTTTCAAGACCAAAACTAGGTTGTCTTCCCACTGTAGGTCTGAGGGAGAGCAGCACCTGAATTGTTGGAAATAGTCAAGAACGGAGGAAGCAGTTGCATCAGGAAGATACTGATGAACCTCAGTGAGAAATGTGACGACTGTTGGTCTGGGAACAAAGTGACCGGATTTCTGATTGATGAGAACATCGAGCCGCTTGATGAGAATGATGAGTTCCCGGATTAGAGCCTCTTCAGGCTTCTCGTCTCTGATGTTGCTTCGAAGTCTGTCTATCTCATGGGGTTCGAGAGTGACTCGTTTCGAACAATCCGCTGCAGCTTCAAGGATCACCGACCAATCCTCGTCAATAATGAGGCGATGCATTTGGCCCTCACCATCGTCGAACAGACCGTTGACGAGTTGTAGAATTGCAGTCAAGGTCTTGATGGATGTGGCGGACCTCACAATGGTTGTCAGACCATCAACAAGCAAGGCAAAGGGAACAGCCGGATAGCCTTGTTCAGGAGTTTTGGTCATGAGCTTCTGTAGCACGGCCAAGGCGCCACGTATCTCTCGATTGAGATCTTTCTCCTGTTTTGCATCACCACGGTTGTTTCGCAAGATGTCGAGGAGGATACGGACGGTTGCCTGGCCATTGTGACTTTTTAGCAGATTGGACAAGGTATGCCACGAGTGGTTTTGCAGGCTTCCCACGATGCAATAGATGGAGCTCAGCACATGTATACAACCTTTGAGCTTCTCATCTGGAATGGATCCAAAAGTCACGATAGCATCGACAACGGCGATGCTCGACTTAAGGTCGTCTTCCACGCTGGTGCTCATGCAGATTGCCATCAAGCGATCGACCAAACCAGCCACAGCAGGTTCGTCGGCATTGTTGAAGCTGAACTTGATCACATCGATAAGAAAGCTGAATAACTGCGCGAGATTCTTTTCTTCGCCAGAAACCGCCGCACGGCTCCTAGCAGAGCCCTTAGGAGTCCGAGACGCCCTTCTCCGAGCCGCGCGGACCACATTGTAGGATTCCCAAAGCCAACTAGTCAGCAGGGGGACCAACTGGTAATCAAATCCGGTCAAGACGCGGCCTCGGCGGGTCAGGTCTACAAGAGCTGCCAACTGCAGATGGAAATCTTCAGCATTTGCAGGAGCCGTCAAGGTTGCAAAGTACTCCTGCCGCTCAAGATCTGAAGAGGCATCATGCTTGACACACTCTGTCAGAAGCTCCCAACCAGCTGCCCGAGCCGCGGTGGGCTTTGCTGGATCGATGAGGTCCTTTGCGGCATCCCATATATCCAAAACGGGGTTCAAAGGGTACTCGGCGATGGCATATTTCAAAGAGTTGGCAGCAGCGATACGCTCGTTGGGAGAGCCGTTCTTGAGGAGCTCGAAGGACTCCATGTGACTTGAAGACAGGCCTCGGGGCTGTTGGACAGGCAGGTTCGTGAGAGGGGCATGGACGAACTCGGCGGTCGGCAAAGCGATAGAGGATGAAGGTGAAGCTATTGATGGCGACGACTTGGAGAGCTTTGAGCTTGTCAGGCCCCGCAGGACGTGGGCAAGGCCGCCCTGACGGGACGTATCTGGTGACGGTGGACCATCTCCTGGCTGCGGTGACATGTGCTCTTGTGAAGTCTCCTCGGGGTTTGAATGGCTAAGAGAGGCTAGACGGCGCAGCATGTTAGCAGAAGAACGGACGTCCGTGTGCTAGGGTCGTCGTCATCGGCAAGGCAGGTCGGTCGGTATAAATCAGGAATCAAGACAATGGACGAGGAACATGGGGCGAGGCAGGTGCGGGCAGAGTTTCGGCCGGGTTGATAAGCTCAACAAGGTCACCAGTATCAAGATAGCTTGGATCTGGTGCCTCCAGAGCCTGTGTTCTGGGTGCGACGGACGGTACGGCGTCTCGGATGTCGTATGCAGGTGCAAGATGGGCAGGCAGTGCAGACGATTCTCACCGGCGAAACATGTGCTACCTAGGCCTACACGGGGCCTGTGAAAGCTTGTGAAGGGTTATAGAAGAGGATGTGGTCATTAAAGGGCGAAGAGGCGAGATCGTGAATGACGTCGCAGCCTTGCGCAGGTGTGGTGTTGAAATCGACGAAAGCGATGGCGCGGAGGTGGACGGAGGCCCGGTATGGCACCACGGCGGGGCGGAAGCGAGCGGGCGGGCAGGTCGGCGGGACAAGAAAGCGGAAGGCCGGAGGAGGCAGTGAAAGCAGCTGGGGTGCGCGGACTAGCGTGAGAGTCGATCGGTCATCGAGAGTGAGATTCAAGGCGCCTTGAGGCTGGTAGATGACAAAGGGAAGGGAATCAAAAGAGGCTGGAGTTTGATGAAAGGTTCAGGATGGGAGGAGAGTTTGCGCCGGGCACGGGCGAGCACCTGAGGTCTGGAAGAAGGATGAGGTGCGGTGCGGTGCTGTGCGGCAGACTCTGACACGACCTGCAATTGACAATGGGCAGAGGTAGCTGCAGGGCTCGCCGATCAGACGAGGGTACTTCAGCCGATGTACCGCCCTACCAGCCAGCCATCCAACAGTACCAGCTTCCCGTGCGAGTGGAGTGGGAGGTCACTTCCTCCTTCGTCCAGTTCCCAGAGGGCCGTGCGACGGGCCAATCGCGGGCCGGTCTGCCGCGCCTCGCGCCGCCTAGTGGCTGCTGGATGGCTTCTCAGTGGCCGTTTGGGGTGGGAGCACGCGAACAGTTCAGGGATCTCACCTGTAGCTCCCAAACTGTGGAAGTAAGGTACCAGAACCAATCACGCCAATCCCGGGACATGAGGGACCCTTATGCCGGAGCAGAGCATCTCAGCCACAGCGTACCTGCAGTCTTGGGTTGATCGGTTGCGAGAGATCCAGTAGGGTTGTACTCTGGGCTGTTTTCGTTCTAGGTGGGCGACTGAAGGAATGACAGAGTTTTGTTTAATAGATGTGCCAGAGCCGAGACCCGACAGTCTATTCGTCTACACTAATTCGAAATCATTCAGTGAAACGCAGCGATTTCCAATGTGCCAAGGTAAAGTCCGAAAGTCATCTGCATCATAGCCAGGTCATGCTGAGACAACTGGTAACATGGCTGGCTGAATAAGAGGTTGTCTACCTATGCTTAACTTTATTGGAGACGTCTGCCGATATCTGTACCCTCTTTCAACCAGGAACTGAGACTTGCAAGTAGATTGACCATGATTCCTTGCTTGCTTGCCTGGGAAGTCAAGTCTCCCGTCTGGAAAGCCATGATGTCTATCACAATTCAAGCTTTTCCTAGGTACCTACTCTACATACCTATCTTACCCAAGCAGGCCCTGGGCTTGCTGAAACTCAATTCGAGGTCAAGTTCACACTCAACATTTATTGCCAACAGCCCGCCCACTTCGACAACCCTGACCGCCTATTTATCTATGTAGGTATGGAGCAATGCCAAGACTCGAATGCCTCAAAGCCCCAGGGCGCCTATCTTTAACTGTGAACTATGATTGAATAAAAGATCTTAACGTCTATTCATAAAAAGGTGCACCCGTACAGTATGGATGGATCCAATATGGGCAAGGGGCAAAGCCAATTGCTGCTTGTAGCGAAAGCTTCAACTTCCAGTCGTCGAGACACCCATTCACGGTCAGCCCCACTTGAGAACCAGGCCGCCCGACCTCGGGACCCTGAACTCCGGTTGCTTACAGGGCAACGGGCCCGCTAACAGTAACTGAAGGCCGCCCCAAGCCCGAGCCGTTTAGCGCATTGGAGGTCCGGAGCTCATTAAAAGCTGGTTGTTTTGAGGCTTCTTATTGGTTGCCCCAGCATACCGCCTGTCGCCGGGAAAAAATACAACGACTCTGCCTGCTTGCCAACAACTCAGCTTGCAACCTCCAGTCCAAGCCAAAACCAAACATCTTCCTCCACCATCACCACCGCCTCTTCGCTTCCCCTTCCCTGTTCTTCTCCTTATAAGCCCTTCTCCATACCATCTCTCATCATGGCGGCCGACATTGGTCACATCGCCCAGCTGCTTGATGCAACCCTCGATCCGTCTCAGCACCGCAAAGGTAAACTCTCCGTTGCCTGTCCCACCTCATTGTTGCCCCGCGATTTCCAATACTAACAAACAATCATCACCAACAGCCGAGACGGCCCTCAAGCAGGAAGCAACCAAGCCTCAATACTCTCTCAGCCTCCTCAACATCGTCAACTCCGACTCCATACCCTCCAAGACCCGACTTGCTGCCGCCCTCGCCTTCAAGAACTTCATCAGAACAAATTATGTGGTGCGTCCGGACATAAACTCCATCCGTCGATGCGCAGAGAGCTGAACTCGATTTTTGTATAGGACGAGGAGGGCAACTACAAGCTGCCTCAAGATGAGGTTCAAATCATCAAGGAGCGCCTAATCGGCCTCATGATTTCATCACCTGCCAACATCCAGGCCCAGCTTGGTGACGCTATTAGCGTTATCGCAGACTCTGACTTTTGGAGGCGATGGGATACCCTTACTCAGGTAATTTCCTCTAAAGTTCCTTCTTTTGCTGCAGCTGTAGTACTAATGTATTCTCTACGCAGGAACTTGTCAGCCGTTTCTCTGCCACAGACCCCAAGGTCAACGTTGGCGTTCTCGAAGTCGCACACTCCATCTTCGTCCGATGGCGACCTTTGTTCCGCACCGACGAGCTCTACATGGAGATCAACCATGTCATTAGCACATTTGGACAAGCCTTCGTTCAGCTCCTAGCAGTAAGTCGAGTACGATTCACCTACCACATGCAACGATGCTAATCTCCGTCTGCTATAGACAACCGACAAGAAGATCACCGAGAACAGCGACAAGAAGGATGTTCTGCAAGGCTGGTTTGAAGCCCTCGACCTGCAGATCAAGATTCTCTATGACATGTCCTGCCACGATCTCCCTCCCATCTTCGAGGAGAACCTCGCCAGCATTTCCGAACTGCTGCACAGGTACCTCACATACTCCAACCCACTCCTTGAGACCGACGACGAGACCGAGACGAGCATAGCAGACACCGTCAAGGCCGACATCTGCGAAGTCCTCGAGCTTTACACTGTCAAGTTTGATGAGGACTTCTCCAAGTACTGCCAGCCCTTTATTGAGAAGGCCTGGAACCTCCTGTCGTCGACTGGTACCGAGACGAAGCACGACATTGTTGTCAGCAAGGCTCTGCACTTTTTGACCGCTGTCGCCTCCACAAAGGAGCATTCCGGAATCTTCAACAACGAGGACGTCTTGACTCAGATTGTGGAAAAGGTTATCCTGCCCAACGTGGCGCTGCGCGAGTCTGATATCGAGCTTTTTGAAGATGAGCCCATCGAATTTATTCGAAGGGATCTCGAGGGTTCGGACACTGATTCGAGACGACGATCTGCTACCGACTTCCTGCGGAAGCTTCAGGAGCGCTTCGAGGCCCCCGTCACCACGGTGGTGTCTAAGTATATCAACCACTATCTTGCCCAGGGCAAGTCGGATTGGAAGGCCAAGGACACTGCCATCTACCTCTTCCTGTCCGTTGCTGCCAAGGGCGCCGTCACCGCCGCTCAAGGTGTCAAGACCGTTAACCCCCTTGTCAACGTGGTCGAGTTCTTTGAGCAGCACATTGCCCAGGATCTCATCAACTCTGAGGGTGTTGAGCCCATCTCAAAGGTGGATGCCATCAAGTATCTTTACACGTTCCGCAGCCAGCTGTCCAAGGAGCAGTGGACAGTTGCTCTTGGTCCTCTGATCCAGAACTTGAACTCGGACAACTATGTTGTCTACTCCTACGCTGCCATTGCCGTCGAGCGTGTTCTGTTCCTTGCCGACGACGCCGGTAACGCCATGTTCCCTCGCGCTGACATTGAGCCCTTTGCCAAGGATCTCCTCGGCCACCTGTTCAAGCTCATTGAGAAGGAGTCGAGCCCTGCCAAGTTGCAGGAGAACGAGTTCTTGATGCGATGCGTCATGAGAATTCTGATTGTCATCAAGGATGGCGCTGTCCCCTTGCTGGAGAATGTACTCACTCACCTCATTCTCATCACCAATGTCATGAAGCAGAACCCTAGTAACCCTCGCTTCTACTACTACCACTTCGAAGCTATCGGCGCTCTTGTCCGATACTGCGCAGCCACCAATGCCGCTCTCTTCAACGAGAAGCTGTGGGGACCCTTCCACCAGATCCTGGTTGAGGATGTCACGGGTAAGTAATGTGACTTGAGTAACAAGTGTCTTTTACTAACAAGCTATCTAGAATTCATGCAATATGTCTTCCAAGTTTTGGCTCAACTGCTCGAGTCGAGCCCATCCGAGACCATCTCGGACAACTACAAGGCCCTTCTCGGCCCCCTACTCAACCCTACCTTGTGGGAGACACGAGGCAATGTTCCCGCATGCACTCGTCTCCTGTCTGCCGTTATCCCTCGCGCCTCCCAGGCCATCATTGCTGAGAATCAGCTTGAGCCCGTCCTGGGCATTTTCCAGAAGCTGCTGAGTGGTAAGAAGTCAGAGCTGCTCGCTTTTGATATCCTCGACTCCATCGTCAAGACCTTTGAGCCGTAAGTGCCTTACTCTCCCTAGGACTGAACTAAGAAAGCTAACACTTCTGCGTAGCTCTGTTGTGGACCAGTACTTTGGCACTATTCTCCGCCTGGTTTACACCAAGCTTCAAGGAAATCCGGCCGACTCTTTCAAGTTGCGCTTTGTGCGATTCTACCACCTCGTCGCTGCCCGTCTGGAGGTGGGCTACGGCACTGATTACTTCATCAAGCAGTCCGACTCAGTCGAGGAGGGCGTCTTCACCAAGGTCTACCCGGTTTTCGTGCTGGCCGAGACGCAGAAGCTCGCTCGCCCTGTCGACCGCAAGGTTGCTGTTGTGTCCCTGACCAAGACCCTGTGCGACTCGCAGGCATTCGCACAGAAGTTCATGAAGGGCTGGGCCAACACCTGCCGTATTCTCCTCACGCTCCTCGCCAACCCTCCCACCGTGGCTGCTGGTACGGGTGACGAGATTGTCGCTGAGGCGGACGTGGATGACATTGGCTTTGGCATGTCCTTCACAGCACTCAACACTTGCAAGGCCCACGTCCGTGACGACTTCCCAGAGGTTCAGGACGTTGCCAAGTGGGTACACGAGTACATGATCGCCGCGAACCAGCGACATGGTGGCGCTGTCGAGGGATTCATCACCCAGCGACTGGGTCCCGAAGAGCAGGCCGCCATCGCCCAATACATCCGATAAGTCACGGAAAGATATGGGGGCTTCGAACGGCATGATGATGAGGTGTAAGATGAAGGGCAATACAAGACAGGATTAAAACAGCGCGAAGAAGACGCAAGGCAGGATTTTATGAGGAATACCAGGATCCAGGGTGGTTACGGATACAGTCGATTTTACGAAAGATGAAAAAAGGACACAGCGTCTGGAATTACTAGACGATAATAAAAGTTGAGGGAAACTCGACCAAGATTTGCCTGCATAGCCATAGAGCCTGGGTAGCTGAATACCGAGTTTGTGTCGCCTTCGGAATATGTACGCACACTAGATCATGATCGGTTCAATATGGCATTGGATTGATTAGTTAGGGCATGGAATATTCATTCGTGTGCCTATTATCATACAGCATGAGATAGGGCCTTTGTGCCTCAAATGCAACGTCTCTCGCCATCCTGTCGTCCACCATCATAGACATGCGTCGATACATACATAGCTGAAGCATATGGGATGGTAAACCCCCTTCGTGTGAGAATCCGTGTGCATCATCGTCACATGCCACATCATGACCGCCAAAAAAGGAAATACCCAAAACACCGAGTGATGCTAGCAGAGACAAAAAGTAGTCGTCCGTCGACAAGAAACGCCTGGGGACCGTGTCCCTAAACGGACCCCCTCCCCCTCTCCCACTTCATCGTAAGAGTCGTGACGATGCCATCATCTGGTATCAAAATCGTACAAAAAAGCATGCCAAGCCGCCCAAAAATAACATCCGTGCCTCCCCTTGCGTGCCGTGGCACGATAGATAAGTAAACAATAAGCCCTCATCCTCTGTGCCAAGGTCTCGTGATGACCATGGCAGCAGATGAGAGGAGAGCCAGAAAACTAGTGTTGCCTTTGACTTCTCTTTCCAGTGAGTCTAGATAAAGGTGCCGTCCTTCCCGATAACGCCGACACTGTTGCGCCATCGACATCTCCCTCCATAATCATCTGTGTCTCTGTCTCGGTCTCGAGGAGGTGGTCCCGTCCCTCTCGGGTTCAGCGTCCCACGGGGTAGGGACGAGGGCTGGATGTCGATCTCGCTGCTTCCCCGGGAACTCCCCCCACTAGCGTTCGTCTGGACGAGCAGTAAGCTGCTGGTGCTCGATAGCCTCTTGGTGAACTCGGTGAAACTCAACCTTTTGGTAGCGGTGCTCGAAGTGGACAGACGCTTGTCTGCATTCGGCCGTATCGCGCCATCATCGGATACCTTGGTGGGGGTTGCTGTTGATATCTCCAGATTGGCCATGCCAGGAGTCAGCTGGGGAGTGCTATTGGTCCTCTGGCTCGGGGTTGGACGACTCTTGGCATGCGCTGTATGCGGCCGCAACGGAGGCGATTGCGGTATCTGTGTCCTGGTCACAGGGGGGCGACCTGATGGCGAAGGCGGCGCCGCTTCGTGACGGCCAGTGATGAACTGCAGGGCTCGTTGCGTTGTGGGAGGTATCAATGCCGGACCCCGTCGTTCCGGTACTCCGCCGTATGCGTCCTCATCTAAGTCGTCCGAATCACTATCTTGCTCCTCGCTGGAGCTGTCGGACGCTTCGAAAGCACTGCGCATGGCCATCTGTTGGGCTCGTTCGGCTTCTTCCCTCTGTTTTCGCTTCTCGTCAGCTTCTCGCATAAGCGCATCAAACCGCGCCAAAGAACTCAGTTTTTCCTCGCCTGGCACCTCTCGTTCAGAGCCAGGGATGCATCGCATCTGAAAGGCCCTGTCCAAGATGGTCTCGCGTGGTCCAGGGGGAGAGCTCGAGTCAGTTGCGGCAGTTGAAGGATGAGGCGGCTGCGAGCCAATGCTGCTGCGTCCTCGAATAGGCGAGCTCATCGTGGATGATCGCCCTTGCGCTGAAGTCCAACCCTCAATAAACTCTCCTTGATATTCTCCCGTTGTGGTCACAGGAGATGGCAGGTCGGTGGGGAGGACCGTAGTGTAGTGCTGTCCAGGAATTGGAAAGTTCATCTGCTGAATTGGATAGTTGCTGCTCGAAGGGGAAGACACGTCACTACGTTTAGATCGCAAACTAGGCGACTCGGAGCTGAAGGTAAGGGGTCGATCTCGAGTAGTAGCCGTCGACTGAGTGTTGGAAGAGCTCTTATGCTGAAGGCCACGGGTATCGGAACGACCAGTCTGGTTTCCGCTCGTCGGCCGCGAGAAGTAGTCAGATGTATCGCGGGGTCTCGACGAAAACGGGTTCGAAAATTGGGGTGACATTGGGCTCTCTGGGCTCAAGGGAGACTTTCTGGCGAGAATAAAGCGAGCCCACTCGTGTAAGCTCAAGTGGTGGTCGTCTGTGGGCGTCCGGAACCAGAGTGTCGTTGCGTTGGCTTCTTTACTGGAGGATATAAGGCCGGCAGCTCGACTCGAACGTCGCTTTTTCTCCTTGTCGGCGATGGAGATGACGAGAGTGGGAAGGACAGGGCCCTGTTTGCGGTGGGCGATCTGCTGGACCTGGCAGTCGGTAATAGAGTTTATAGGCCATTGTTGGCTTGGTTCAGTATCGTCCTGAATTCCAATGGGGTCAGTCTACAGCGCCAGGCAATAAAGCGGAGGTTTGCGTTTGGCTTGGGATTTCCATAACCATTTCCGGAGTCACATACCTTGTGCTTGTAAACGAGGATGCAGCATTCTTCGGTAGGTAGTTTGGCGAGAGACTTGTTCCCAAGGCTATTATTGCGGCTGTTGGAGACTAATTGCGAGTAGCTAGGGCTACCTGGATGGCCGGCTCCGGCGTTGCGCCTTCCAACGACAACGTATCGCGGCTAGAGTGGTATGGCGATTAGGGGCGCGGAACAAACGTGCGCATATGATAGAGACAAACCTTCCAGACAGCTCTACCAAGGATCTGGCCCCTGTCCGGAGGGACCATGAGCAACCCCTCCAAGTTTTCCATCGTGGGCGACGACTTGAGAATGCTCGACGTAGGTGTGTAGTGTAGAAAAATCCGAACAGAGGTGCGACAAGAGGTCAAGAGACTTGATCACAGTCGCATCATGAGTACACAACCATGAGCTAGAGGTCGACGGCGAACGATGTCGAGCAACTCCCAAGACGCAGCACAAGCCGGGCTATGTCCAAAACACCAACCTAACAAAAACAAGAAGAAGAACCGTTGCCCGTGGTATGTAAAGGTTCGAAAGATGATGTTGGTGGCGACGAAGAGCAAACTCAAGGGGACTCGGCCGGAAAATGGAAGATTCGGCAGCTGTTCGGACACGGGCTGCTAGTCGATCAAGTCGGGCGAGTTAAACTACCATCCATCCAACGTCCCACTTCCCCGTCGAAGCTTGTCTTGACTTGTCTTGTCTCGGAAAAGGAAAGCAAGAAAAGAAAAAAAGAAAAAAAGATACGTAGAACCACACCTGAAAAAAACGAGCGAGCGAAAAGGATGGATGACGATGAAGGTGGTTTGAGTTGGCTTGCAGCAGCTGGTCTTGTCTTTTGTTTAACCGACCTTGGCTGGCCGCTGGAGATGGGACGGATGCGGGAGGCGAAGGGGGGAGGGGGACCCATGATGTGAGGCTCTTGCCTAATTGGACAGAACTGGGCTGGCACGAGGTTCACTAGGGGCGGCCAGGGCCCACCGTTGCTTGAGGGCTTGAGGGCTTGAGAGGGGAGGCGAGGGTGCTAGGCGGCGTGCCAGGACAGGGGGAGACAAGTGCTAAGGCAGGTACTAAGGTAGGTACAAGCTGCCCGCCCAGGGCCCCCGCTGAGAAAAGGCGAAATTACATCTCGAACAGAAATGGAAGGGACAAAGACCGTCCGCGTACTGGCTACAAGGTTCAGCCTAGCTCAGGTACACACCGATGATGGACGGTTTCTGGGGACAAAGCGCTGGCTGCAGGACGGATAGATGAAGAAGACCGATGCTAAAAGAGTCAAACAAGCAAACAAACAAACAGTTTGAGTTCCCGAAATTAGCAGCAGCATTGAGATCGGCTCTTCTCTGTCTGTGCTTCAAATCGTGTCTCAATCAACATCAGACACATCCTAGGCTTGTCAAGCCACGCGGTTGGTCCGTAGGTAATCTTTGCTTGCAACCTACTTAGAGACGGAGCTGAAGATGAAGTTGGCTCTATGAGCCGGATTTCCTCTTCGGGGCATTGCGCAAGAGGCTATACCAATGCAGCTCCAGGATGCTGACTCGGACGTCTTGTTGTCCGCCATGTCTCTCATTGTCAGTACGGGGTACGTTAAATGGAATGAGGAAAAAGGAAGCACAATATCCCATCCATATTAAAGGGTCTCCTAGCTGCAGCTTTCAGTGCGTGCCGCCCCTAAGTACCTACGTATGTACGCACAGCTTTTAGTTGCAGATGAGATGGATGTGCATGTTGCCGCAGTGGGCGCGCATCGTGCCGTGTTGCGTCCATGCCTGCTGCCATCATCGTCCACCATGGATGGACGGGTGGGAATGCACCGGTCAACGGACGGGACGGGGGGGCAGGTACCGGTCCAGGTACCAGTTACCTTTCCCTCCTTGGTATGCCCGTACATCATGGAACATCCCCATGTAGACGGGAGGAAAGTGCTTCCCAGCCGCAACAATCCATCCACCATCCATTGCACTTTCCTGCAGGGAACACGACTCAGACAACACCGTTCTAGCAAAGATTGCCCTGCAAAAGGCGCATTAGACCTGGAGCTCTCCTCTCATTTCAACGAGTCCGCGCCAAACAAGAGCCGACCGACTCTTCCTGGTGAGTTTTTTTTCTCTCTTCCGGGGACCGTTTTTGCCACTGAAGCCGCCGCCGCCATGAAACTCTGTCACCGCCGTTGATGCTCCCTCTCGTTTGTCATTTCTAGAATTGGCCCTAGTGTCGGCTGTTTTGGCTGTTTCGTCTCAACTTTTGGGTGCATGGGTCGACAGGCTACGGACTATTGGATCCAACACAATCTTGGGGGCCGCCAGACCAGCAGCAGACCGCTCGTGCGCGCCATCCATGGCAGGTTTCATCGCTTCCCTATGACAGACTGAGAGAACTCGACAGGACAGGACCCAGCGACCCTGACAACCCTGTAGGTCCCCTCCCAGACGAAACCCTCCGAAGGCGACATCATGGAGACGAAGACCCTCCAGCGAGAATCATCGGACTTGTGCCCGTGCCCATGTCTGTGCCCGCGCCTCTGCTCGTGGCTTTGCAAGCCCCTGCTCCTCATGGGACGGAGCATGGCTGCCCCAGGATCAAGGAGCTGGGCTGGGGTTTACGCACACGAAAAACGACGTCGTTGCGACTCAGCCAGGCCATAGCCTCCTGGTGGTGGATCACGATGCGCTCGCTACCTCTACACATCCTTGGCTCATACATGTTCCAAACTTCCTTCTCATCAAATAACCTGGAAAGGCGGTATAGATTCTGTGAGGATTTGAACACCGCCATGGCAGGCCTTGCTCTGCCAGGAACATTGTGGTCGGACATGATAAACATGGCATTCCTCCCCCAGCGCCACGCAGCTAGCAAGACAGAGAGCACCACACACACCAACTGATTCCCTTTGTCACGCGGCGCCGGCTCATCCCGCTTCAACTTCAAGATCTACTTGCCAGGCGAATCAGCAATAGCGGTACTACTGATAACCGACTGACGCCCGCACCAGCGCTTTTCTCCATGTCTCTCTGATTCATATCTACGCACTTGATACGGAGTATTGTCTCTCCTTAACCTACCTGTAGAGCTCACCAGGCTCCCGGGGCAGACCTGTCGAACCAGCAGGGCATGGGTGAGCACGGACGTCCATGCATATCCCTGTGATGACGCCAAAATCCAGGTCCCAGGTGCGCAAACACGATATCACCACTTGACCTCCTCGGACATGACCCTAGGGAATTCGACTCCTCGATCAACAACCTTGACGAATAACCCAAGCTGAGCTGTGTTTGGTGCAATTACGTACTCGGCACAGAGCATATGGGATCAAGATAAACTTGCAGTTGGCAGGCAATACGAACACGTCCTCACCCTGGGCCTCCCACACGCAGCGCAGCCCAGTACAGGTCATTTGCACTACACCACACTAACACGGCAAGCTCCTCGGTTCGACGATCATTGTCTCTGGCCGAAGATCCCGCACATCTACGGAGTATGGCTGACCACCAACATATCCTTCGGCGGCCGTTCCTGGTTTTCAAGCGACGTCTTACAAGGGGCAAGACATGTTGAAAACCTCGGGGAATTTTAAGATTTCAAGGTGACATTGACGTATTCTCTCATGCGTTCATGTCCAGAAGGAGTTATCATCTCCTCGAACTCCCGCTGATCGACAGTAAGACGCGTCGGTGCTTGGAAATCCTCGAGAATGACTACCGAGACGTTTCCATTCCATCGCGGAGAATCGCCTTTTGCCTGAAGGATCTCTTTGATGGTTGTTTCTCGCCTTTCAGCTCGGGCACATGTTGTGCAACCACCACCATCCCGTCATCCCAGCAGGGGCTCCTTGCAGCCCGGTAGTCAAGGCTTTGGGGTCTGCAGGGGTCTTTGCTTCACGGGTCCTCGGCCGGTATCTTCGTCGAGATCATCACGAGGTCATTTATCCGGCCAAGACTGGTTGGTTCGTTGGTTGGTCTCTTCGTAGCCCGTCAGCAATACCGTCAGCTTCGGCCCTTTGTTTGCTTCTCATGAATCGCTGATGAATGCTTCAAAAGGCCTCGCGGCGCACGTCCTCTGTGCGTGGAGCTCTTAGCGTCAGGGGCGAAGGCCTCAGTGTCTGGATGGCTCGATAATGCACGGGGCACATCGACATGGGTTCAAAGGAAGAAGGCAAGGATTAACCACTCTGATCCTTGAGCGGGATGTCGTCTGGTTTCTGGTCCTTGTCACCGTTGGCTCCCCCCACACTTTGATACTACTCTCCACGGGCTGGAAAAGGAGGAACGTGGTGACTATCTACGGAAACAACGGGCGAATACTAGTCCCTTGCTTGTTGGGCCGAGGATATGTCCCTTTCTCAAGTCTGTTCTCATGGGGGCTTCCTGTCCAAGGATCAAGGACCGTCCTGTATCGGCCAACGTCCACCACAGGCAGTTGTTGGCTCAATGGCAAGAGTCTCAACAAGTATCGAGACCACACTGGACAGCCTTGTCAACTTGTCTGCTTGTTTCACTCGTTGGTCGCAACCGGAACACAGAGGTACAGATACGCGCTGTGGGAGAAAAAGAAAAGAAAAGAATCAGCACAGCTTGCTCTTTGACTCTGCTGGTCTCAGCACAACCGCCCCCGCATATTCCCACCGATTGGAAGTTTGGTATCACAAGAGGCTGCATCGCAGATGCATTGGACTGGAGTCACGGACCGGTGACGGCCGACGTGCTCCACGGTCCTGGAACGATTGATGATGAATCCCACCGAGACACTCGCTCGGCCCCGTTCATTCACGTAATTGTCGCATTGCATGGCATCTCTCATCGACGATCGCCAACGAGTGTCGCTTCTCACGCATACGCAGCGCCTAGGTATGCACACGCATGCACACATATGGCGTTGGCGTTGACTCTGCCATGTCTTTGCATGTCGGGACGCAAGCCGACGGTGCCTATCTGATCTGACCAGCTGGAATTCCAAGGCGAAAATAGCACATAGCGTCAAGGGAAGAGCTGAGGTTGGACAAAGAAGCTTGGTTGACCTGACCCCCTGCATGAGGCGTCAACACAGAAGAGGCATGCAGTGGGAGGTTCTGCATACTGGGTATCCTTCTGGATAGAAACTGCAAGATGCATCAAGTGTGCATACCATACCATACCAGCTCAGCCCTCTCCACCAGACATCAGACACCGAGTCTGACGGCAGCGCGGTCCGTTTCATGACCAGTTCTCGCCACCGTCGCGACTATCGCAAGCCGTCGCTACATCAACGTCTCCGAAGCTCCCGGCCGATGGGGCAGCTCTCTTTCTTTGCAATAAGCCCCTGGTCGACAAGTCCTTGACCGCCTCTCGGAAATGTCTTTGTCCATTTCAACCATCATGGTCCGTGACGGGCTAGGGGTTGGACTATCTGGAACCGCGCGGAACCAATTCGCGCTCCACCAGCTGGACTTTTCAACTTCTTTGAGGGTGTGGTCCAAGGGCAAAGGGGCCTGATGCTCGATCTCTGTTGTGCACAAATGGCGTGCCTTCCCGTGCTGTATCTCGCCATGACCCGCCGGCCCTGGTCCCGGTGCTGTCATGGTATCAGATCATGCAGGTACCGACTTTGGTACACAAGCAAGCCCGTCTCCGAATCTGCCTATCATGGATGGCATTCTTTGGTTGCGAAGAGAGAAGCCGACAATGGATAGTTGATGGTCACAACTCAGTTCTTGTCGAGACTCGGATTCAGTGTCAGCCGGAATTGCCCATGCAACAAAGAGTGGTACGCGCCATCCATGCCATGCTGAACTGGGTCTTTGCCCAGCGCTTCCAAAGTCGCTTCTAGATTTCTCGCTACAGTACGTCTCCTCCACAGTCCACACCCTCCTCCACCTCTCCTTGAAGTCGATCCCCACCTACCAAAGTCGGCAGCGGGCCGCTCTATATCACGCACGGCACGGCCAAACTCTATGTAGTCGACCACCTCCCTCGATCCCAGGCAACCCTAGCATGTTTGTCTCGATCTGAGTGAGGCCGGCCTCGGTGTCCAGGATGCGATCGAACTCCGGCCAGGGTCACACCGACTTGGTCTGGTCGAGCAAGACCATTGATTGCCAATGGTTTAGGGCAATATCATACACACAGCGCATCTCGATACATTACACGCACCACCATGGGCTGTGTGCAATCGCGTGGGCCAACCGCCAAGCTGTGTCTGTTAGACATCATCCAATATGCCGGGTCAATAAAGACCTGTCACTCCACTTCGTCTTGTCTCTTTTCTCGCATCTGGGCCTTGTCCCAGACTATCTGTCTGCTGTGCCTTCGCTTGGAACCGTCCAAGGTTTGCCGGCATAGCCTTTTATGCGGCCCATACCTACTCCGTAGACTACACCACCACCAACCACCGCACCACACCATCACGTTGGTTGCCTCAACAACAACTGGTCGCAATTATGCAGCACCCAAGTCTTGCTCTTCTGACACGTCTTTCAAACCAGCCATTGTGAGCTGTGGCCTGCTATATTCGGCAGTACGGAGAATGTCACTTTCAGCTGAGAACACAGGGCTTGACTTTAGCCGCCCACCACAATCACGCCAGACTTGCAGCATCGACCATCCACACTTCACCAGAGATAGAACCGCACTCGACGTAACCGACGTCAGCTCGGCTTCTGAGCTACTGTACGTAACAAAGTGGGATTTCTGCACTAGCCAGTCTACCATAGACAAAGAGACGCTGGATCAAAGCCAACCCCGTCTCATGAACCAACCCATCGCTCCAACGCCATAAACAACAACAACCAAGAAACAAGAAACCCCTGATTCTCCCGAGTGATGAATAGATGTCAGCGTTGTCGGCACGAAAACGGCGCCCCCGACCCATAGCACCCCATGTACCCATTCGTCCTTCTAATAACATACTCAAACACCAAGTTACCATGCCATGCCGACTTCAAGTGCCGAACCGTTAAGCCAAGTCGATCAGCGATGGCTACTCCCCATTTCCACACCAAGTCTCCAAAAAGAGGAGTCCTAAGTCCTACTCATCTCCTTCGTTGTCTCTCCAGCCGTTTGAATCCCGTTTGAAACGAGATCGCAGCTCCATACTGCGTGTCTTATTTGACCAACTGCATCATATCACTGTTAGCCAAATATCCAAGTGACAGCTTGACGGTAGATGATATCACTCACATCTTGAGTCGGCCGTCGTCTCCACAAGACGCCAACACAAACGGATCCGTCGGGTTCCAAGTCACAGCATTACATCGAGGGTGATGGCCGGGTAGCCGTTCAACCGGGGCGCCCGTGTTCTTGTGCCATATGAGGATGTTGCCGTCCTCGCTTCCGCTCAGGACAAAGCTCTCATTCGGTCCACCAAAGGAACTTCGAATCAGGAATTGGCCACCGGTGTGGCCAAAGAACTTTTGCACCGAGTTCCTTGTGAAGAGGTCGATGAGTTGCGCCTCTCCATCGCTCTTGTTGACAAGCAGGTGCCGTGAGTCCTCGCTGATGCTAACCGACGTAAGAAGTGCCTTGAGCTCCATGTCAAACTCGAGCTCTCGCGTCAGGGCGTTGTATACGTGAATTGTCTGCAGATGATCCACGGCGACAAGCCAGCGGCCATCGGGAGATCCGCATATGTCCTGGACACGATGTTTCTTCCCCCAGTCATACATTTCGTCATCATGCACATTCACGGTCCGCAGGCTGTAATTGGGGTCGAGCGTTCCGAGAACGAACGACTGGTTATTCCGGTCCCAGACACAGCCACTGACGGGTTCCTCAAATCGACTGAACTTCTTGATGAGGGTGCCAGTCTAGAAAATCAACTGTCAGCATCCCGTGCGAACAAAGATCCTTAAGGTCTTCCAGCTACTCACATGGGTGTTCCATAACCGAGCATAACCATCCCTGCAGCAACATACAATCATGGAGTCGTCCGGGCTGAATGAGATGTTTCCAACACCACCCTCGTGACCACGAAGGACGTTGAGCACGTCGAATGTCTTGGCGCTCCAAATCATAACGTAGTCACTGCTGCCACAAGCAGCCATTCTGGTTCCGTCATGGGAGAACTGGACCTGCCAGATCTCTCCGTCGAGATCAGACACCTCCACTGCCACTTCTGTGGGGAAATTTCGTTTATCACAGAGGTGATCCGAGTATAGTGATGGTGACAACGCCTCGGTATGATACAAACAGGTGTCGATTTGGCTCTGCTTGACTTGTTCAAGAAGAACTGCAAGGCGATTCTCGGGTAACATGACCGAAGGCGATATACATTCTACACATGTCAGCCAAAGTTTAATAATGCGTAGGAAAGGCAACTCACTGGAAAGCTGCGATAATAATCGCTTTCGAGACTCGCCACCAGCCCCATCCCATTCTGCTCTTACCATGAGGTCCTCAACCGAACGACACATGAGCAAGCTTGACAGGAAATGGAGCTTTGCGGTGTCGTGTGATAGCGGAGTCAACTCTCCTCGGAGCACCGTGAGAGCCCGGCTGGTGTCCTTCTGCTCCAACAGCTCCAGGAACTTCTGTTGCCTTAGCCAGAACCTCATAGCGTTGCGTTCAACACCGGCTGCCAAAACGAGCCCATTCCCTTGTCCGTCTGCTTCGTACGAAGCGCCGGTAAGCAACTCCTCTGCTACAGGCCATGAGCCACTGAGCACGGCAGATCTAAAGCCGGCCACAGTGGGACTCTCGAGCTCATAGCCACTCTCATGGCTCACATTATCTGCAGCAGCTTGGTATCCCATGTCGGATAACGCCTGTATCAACAGCCGGGTTACTTCTTGGCGGTCATGACCAAAGTATGTTTGGGGTCTGCCAGCAGCATTGTTCTTGTCTCTGGCCGAACCGTTCAGGGCCGCCTTGTGGCCATTAGTCACTCCTGTAGAAGCCGACTGCGGAGCAGTCGAGCCGTTGGAGAATCCTAGGGAAGCGCCATTGTGTGGATCAAGTGTATCACTCGCGCCCATCCTGTCGTTGCCTCGTCTTCGTTTAGAAGGGGGCTCGGCAATAGCGTCGTAAACACCCTCAGACTCGAGACAAGAGTCTGTCTGGAGGTCTAGAAGGGGGTCGAAAGACGGCGATCGTGGGCGTCGTCCGAGGATCTGAGGCGGCACGGGACTCGAGAGCCTGTCAAGGCCAGCAGCGGAAGAACCTATATTCGCAATGCCGGTTGGGGATCGATTCGGGTGGTATGTATTGTCGCCTTGGAGGGCGTTGAAGCTATAATCTGTTGTAACGGCGGGGATTTGGGCAGAGATATCAGTGCTGGAAGAGATCGAGGGGAGTTGCGGCGTGTGTGGGTGGTCGGAGGTGTGATCGGGGAGACTGGGGCGTGAGGACTCGCCGGAGGAGTCCAGGACGGCCTCTCCGCGGCAGGAGACCGCGGTAAGAAAAGCTGGGGTTAACGAGAAGCTGGCCGTTGGCCAGAAGAATGCGGCATCCGAGTGGGAGGGTTGCGGAGGCGTAGAACCGGCTCAAGACCAGCTGCGAACGATGATGTGTGGAGTCGTGATAGCAGATGGAAGCGGGAGGTGGAGGTGGCGGCGCTCAAGCTGAGGGAGGGATCCGGCAGCATGTGACGGATGAGGCGTGTGGGAAATACAGTACGGGGTCGTCCGAGGAACAAAATAAAGGCGAGAGTAACAAGAAGCGCTTCTTGCAGAGTTGAAGAGTGAGCTGAGAGTTCACAGCTAAGGTAGGTATGATGCCAGGTGGTTGTCGGGGCGAGGTTGTCCAGTCCGTGCAGCTTCCATGGATGGGGTTGCATAGGTGGACGATGAGGTGCGCCTTCTGGGGCCTGAGGTGTCGTGAGGTCACCTCATTAGAGGAGGCTTGTCGCTAACAAGCGCTTGCTAGGGCGTTTCTGGGGGCCGACAGTGACGATCCAGTAGCGTCTTGGGGGTTCCAGGGCTACCTATTTGGGGGGGGCCACCTACTCTAATCGTCACACGACGAGAGTATTGTCCAACGCAGCAACTCTGGATTGGGTATTATGCAGGTATGAGCTGTGGATGCCTGCCGAGGGTGATTATCTTGAGCCAACGTTTGGCATGGATCGGTTTAATGCCTCGGGTAAACTTGCTACAATCCAACCTGTGATGAATGGTCCTCTGCTGGCCAGCCGCCTACCCTGGAGTTCAGCATCAAAGTCAATGGGCCCTGCTTTTTAGAGGTTCCTCACCTATCCTGATGAATGTCCTTCAAGTAAAAACTTTTATGTCTTTACTCCTATGTACTGATGCGTTTGTTTTCTGGGCAAAAATGTGTCTGAAAATGTATCTTCAGTCTGTGCCATGTGCAATGTTGCATCCTTGCCCAAATCATTTGTTGGGTGTTATCAGATCCGAGGCATAGCGTGGCAGCGCATTTCGTCATCCACTTGAGACCAATCCGGACAATTCAACCCATATCAACATACAGGGTCAGAGGATGATTCCCTTTAATCTAGTGCTATGTTTGATTTTAGACCCCGGCAACTGGGCGGCATATTTTGCCAGCCAGGGAAGGTGCCATGTCAGTGACTCAACCAAATCTGGTCTTACATCGATGACCTCAGACCCGCTCGCTGGCTATGACAATAGGTAGTCTCTGTCATATCTCAACCTGCTCCCAAGTATTCATATACGGAAAAGAAGAGAAAAGAGATTTGGCCGTAGGATCTATGTGAGTCCTCATCATGACCTTCAGCACTGGAGTGGAGACATCTAGCCAGCAACCAGCAGGGTTTGGCCTCCCACTATGGCTTCCCCATCCTTATCCCACCCGTGACTAGGATTTTGGTTTGAGGCAAGTGTAAGTACTGAACCGAGGGCCCCGTCAATTGCTGACATATGTCGGTCATGACAGAGTCCCAATAACTGTTGCGGGGTTGAGGTCATACGTGTTGCCTTGTTGCGAGAATACCATCTCCCCTGCTCGTACTGTTACAGCAAGGCAAACTCGAACAGCCTCATTAAGTAGTCGTCTTGATGAGAATGACTCTTCCGATACAGTCAAGACCTGACCAATAGGTGCGATTTCAGGCAAAGATCGGACATATGGTAACAAAACACACCCGGAAGAAGCACGTGGGTTTGACCTCAACAATGTCGTGCCCCCCTGGTGGTTGGGAAGTCCCGTGAAGAACTTTGTACCTTAGCTGGCGGTTTCACAGCATACAAATGCCTTTCATCACGGAAAACGGTCTTGTATCAACGCTGGCTAGTAATGCTAGAGGTCCATATAAAAAGGGTGCGCATTGGGATAGATGTGAGGGTCACCACCAACTAGGTACCAACCTGAATTGCACATTCCCCATCAACCACCGAGGTATATTTTATACGACCATATGGCTTTGCAATCAATACGTTTGAAGACCCTGTGTTCTTTAGGTAGAAGAAGGCCGTGCCTGGAACTCCTGCGCGATAGACCACCCCATAGAGAAGCGACTGACGAGGGTCTACTGGAGGAGAACGAAAACTGGACTGAGAACGTCAACTTCGACAAGCACCCATTGCCTAGGAAAGCGAACAAGGTAGAAAGGGAAAAAGGTCTGGGAGAGCTTAGATGCTACGTGGCTTTGTTGAGTCTTGACCTCGCCCACAAGGTCGAACAATATGGGACCCTGGTGAGTAGTGATGAAGCGAGCTGCCTCGGATCCGATGGTGAGAACCTCCGAATCGGTATTTAAGGACTGCGAGAAATATAATTTTAGCAGGGGCTGCAGGAAGGCCAGTATGGGTTTCTGAGAACAGGGGAGTTTGAACTTGGGATGAGTTTTGTTCTGGAGGGGACTTGGTAGGCCAAGCCCGAAACAAGTGATCTTCTTTTTTCGTCGCAAACACTTCACCTGTAGTTCCTCTGGAGAAGTCTCGTACTCGGAGAGCGATGACATATGTTTGGCTAGGTACTCAAGTTGTGTCCTCTTATTCGGTCCATGAAGTTGGGCATGTCCCTTGTGACCCACCAACTCTCTCGCGCATGATGCTTCCCCTCTCAACGCCATGAACCTGTGTTCGCCCTAATTATTGATCAGGATAACAGCCTGACCCCTGAACGGCTAGTTTGATAGCTCACTTGGCTGTCATATTGCTGATTGGCTTCTAATATGGGTCATGCCAAGGTCTTTGACTTTCGGCGGTGAGAGCATTGCCATGTCTCTGATTTCGCTTATAGATTCATACACTTTAGCACTTCTGGTAATTCTCGTAGTTAATGCTTCATAAGAATGAGAATGTCATATTAGATAAAGAGAGATTGTTACTGCTGCCATGTTTGTGCTCGGTTATTTCTCTCTTATCAGTGTCACTTATGAGCGAGATTAATACTCTGGCCTCTAATGACTCGCCATGAAAGTGGTTCCCGCCTCAACGTGTCGAGGCCTCCAGCAAGACAAAACAACGAAATGTCTCGCAAGATTTCGTCATTGCCGTCGTCTCTGTGGCACCTGAACCGGAGGCAACCATTTTATTCTTTCAGGAACGCATCACGCGGTGACGTTTACAGCCCAGGCTGCAGAAATTCCCCTCCAAACCCTTCTGATTCAAGCCACAACTCGATGAAGCTGGTGCCAACGAGATGTCACGTGCCTGCCACGCTTGTCAAGGGAAAAAAGCTAGACCCCTGCTAGTCGCCAGGCAGGAACGATCGATTGGGCAAGGCTGCTGCGCCACTCTGTGGCTCGAAGGGGACGTAATGATGCCAGCCCAGCCAGGGCAGCGGCGGCGGCGCAACCTTAGGGCCCTTGGGCTTAGGCTCGTGAATTCGGTGTCGTCTTCTTGGTCCCTCCTTATTCCAGCATCACCACGCATTTTCCATATTTCACGGCCTTTGCCCGCCAAAGACAGATTTCTATCCAGTTCATCGCAGGCTGATCCACTTGAGCCAGCCTTGGAATCGCCGAGACCACACCGATTCCCCTATAGTCGAGTTTGCGCAACGCTCCAGGAGCCCTCCACCCCGACCGCTTACCGAAAGTCAACCACTACTACCTACGTACTCCCCTCCACCCTCCGTCACCGTCTCCGTGTCCGTCGATCCGACTTGATCCTGCACATATCCCACGCATATAGGAGTCAAAAACAACAGTACACACCATGAGCGGCAACCTCTCTACGCCGGGCGGCATCTCAGATCCCGCTCTGATCCAGTGAGTCCCCCCCCGCTACGCTAACCCCTCGGTGATGGTGGATTGCCTCTAACCTCGCACCTTTAGGCTCGTCAACAAGCTTCAAGATGTATTTGCGACTGTTGGCGTCAACAACCCCATCGACTTGCCCCAGATCGCCGTCGTGGGCAGTCAGTCAAGTGGAAAGAGTTCAGTACTGGAGAACATCGTCGGTCGAGACTTGTGAGTTGCCTCATACCGCCTCTGCTGTGCTGTGCTGTGCTGCGAGGTGCTTGGAGACTGACAGCTATTCTAGCTTGCCCCGAGGTTCCGGTATCGTGACTCGACGACCTCTCGTCCTTCAGCTCATTAACCGACCTGCGCAATCCAACGGCGTCAAGGCCGATGAAATCGACACATCCAACGATAAGGCAGCGAATGCCGACGAGTGGGGAGAGTTCCTCCACGTCCCCGGTCAAAAGTTCTACGACTTCACTAAGATTCGAGACGAGATCAACCGGGAAACAGAGGCCAAGGTTGGACGGAATGCCGGCATCTCTCCAGCTCCCATCAACCTGCGAATCTACTCTCCCAATGTCCTCACCTTGACATTGGTCGATTTGCCTGGTTTGACCAAGGTGCCTGTTGGCGACCAGCCCCGCGATATCGAGCGACAGATCCGAGAGATGGTGCTCAAGCACATTGGAAAGTCGAACGCCATCATCCTTGCTGTTACCGCTGCCAACCAAGATTTGGCCAATTCCGACGGTCTGAAGCTTGCGCGAGAGGTCGACCCCGAGGGTCAACGGACCATTGGTGTCCTCACTAAGGTCGATCTGATGGACGAGGGAACCGACGTTATTGACATTCTGTCGAACCGTGTCATTCCTCTTCGGCTAGGCTACGTCCCCGTGGTCAACCGAGGCCAGCGCGATATTGACAACAAGAAGGCCATTAACCAGGCGCTAGAGGCCGAGAAGAACTTCTTTGAGAACCACAAGGCCTATCGTAACAAGAGCTCATACTGCGGAACTCCTTACCTGGCCCGCAAGTTGAACCTCATCCTGATGATGCACATCAAGCAGACGCTGCCCGATATCAAGGCCCGTATCACCAGCTCTCTGCAGAAGTACACGGCTGAGCTTGAGAGTCTTGGCCCTTCGATGCTTGGCAACACCTCCAACATCGTTCTCAACATCATCACCGAGTTTACCAACGAGTGGCGAACAGTTCTGGATGGTAACAACACTGAGCTGTCCAGCACCGAGCTTTCTGGTGGTGCTCGTATCAGCTTCGTCTTCCACGAGCTCTACTCCAACGGTGTCAAGGCCATCGACCCCTTTGATGTTGTCAAGGATGTCGATATCCGAACCATTCTGTACAACTCTTCCGGTTCTTCTCCGGCGCTCTTCGTTGGCACTACTGCTTTTGAGTTGATTGTGAAGCAGCAGATCAAGCGCCTGGAGGACCCCAGCTTGAAGTGTGTCTCGCTCGTCTATGACGAGCTGGTGCGCATCCTGTCGCAACTTCTCGCTAAGCAGCTGTACCGCCGATACCCTTCGCTCAAGGAGAAGATGCACGGTGTTGTCATCGCCTTCTTCAAGAAGGCTATGGAGCCCACCAACAAGCTGGTCCGAGATCTCGTCTCGATGGAGTCGGTTTACATCAACACTGGTCACCCTGACTTCTTGAACGGCCACCGCGTAAGTTGATTCTTGACTCAAGACTATCTGAGAATGTCACTGACTCAAATTTCTAGGCAATGGCCATGGTCAACGAGCGATACAACCCTGCCAAGCCTATCCAGGTTGACCCCAAGACTGGCAAGCCCCTTGCTTCTACTCCTCGTGCCGCCAGCCCAACAGTTCCCGAGCCTGAGTCATCTGGCAATTCTGGCTTCTTTGGCAGTTTCTTTGCAGCCAAGAACAAGAAGAAGGCCGCCGCCATGGAGGCTCCTCCACCTACCCTCAAGGCTTCTGGCACCCTGTCGGAGCGGGAGAACATTGAGGTTGAGGTTATCAGTACGTGATGAGACAATCTCACTTCTGTATGGATATAGTTACTAATTTGTTGACAGAGCTGCTGATTTCGTCTTACTACAACATTGTCAAGCGGACCATGATTGACATGGTTCCCAAGGCCATTATGCTTAACCTTGTCCAGTAAGTAATCAGTAACTGTAATCGTCTCCTACATGGTCTAACAGCGTTCATAGATTCACCAAGGATGAGATGCAACGGGAGCTGCTGGAGAACATGTACCGAACTGACACACTGGATGAGCTCCTGAAGGAGAGTGACTTCACCATCCGGAGAAGGAAAGAGTGCCAGCAGATGGTCGAGTCTCTTGCCAAGGCCAGCGAGATCGTCAGCCAAGTCCAGTAATGCCACCACTCATGAACGAGGTTACTCACCTATTCGCTTCTCGATCCGGCGTCACCCTCAGACTGTATCCCTCAACGCACACATCACACCCTCCATAAACCGCACGCTCCAAGGGGATCACCGCACAGCAGTCGTTCTCTAAACCCTACCCAACCCTCTCCCCCCCCTTTTTCACCACCTCCCCAGCATCACTTTTATTTTTC
>JAALXN010000832.1:6711-19063 GCA_012978555.1 Fusarium drepaniforme
TTTTTGTTGTTGTGGCTGATGGCTTTTGACATCATTGCAGCCTATAATAATGTGCGAGGCTTATTGTGTCCCATGTTCCTCACACCCTCTGCTGATTAAAGTCAAGCTGTGAAAGGAACCCAGCAGATAAGGAGCTGAAAGGTCTTTTGATGAACTTGATGAACTTGATGAACCTGATGAACCTGATGAACCTGATACTGACTCCTTGACTGGGTGTAGTAGGTGCTTGGACCTCTTGCACTCTTTGGCGGAGCGCCCGTAATGTGCGGCGATAACAAGTAGCACAATGTAGCAGAAGGGAACATGTATATATAGGTTCGCCTCTTCGCTCAATACTCGTCTATTCGCTCAATACATCAACTTCAGCACTCAAAAACCCCTTCTGAAAATCACCAAATACATCTCAAATATTTCAACGACCTGACACCTATCCAACGTTCATCACCTCGCCCTCCTTTACACCAACAGCCATGACATCGTCCCATAGCTTTCCCAAGCCTCACTTCGTTCTTGCCCTCGAACTCGGGCATAACGGAGGCGAATCTTTTTGCTATGACAGACAGCGTGCTAAGGACAAGACCTGCAGCTTCGTGGCGTACAGCCATGTCCCCGACACGATGAAGAACCCTAACATATGGGGATCTCCCTTGACACATGCCTGGTGCTGGTGCCCGGAATTTGACTTTGCCGATGTGGCAGCCGGGCTCCCCGAGATTGAGGCCGTCCTCGATGCGCTTCATTACCAGACTCGGGATATCATTATCAAAGAACATTTCCTTACAAGACTCGATATCTTCTTCGAAGACAATATTAAAAGCAGCTCGGTAAATCTACTCGGCAAAAAACTCGCCACCCTAGTCATGGTCCTAGAAGAATCGTTACTCCTTAAGCTAGTGGCTCCAAGTCGACGGCACCGGCAATTTGACCGCGTGAGCAGAAAGTCAAGAGCGGCCCAGGGCCCATGGCCCCAAGGCGACGTTGTTAGCTCTGAGTACGCCTCCCATGTGCCCAGGATGGCAGCTATGGAGCTAGTAGGCTGGAATAATAGAGATCTAGAGCTTATGTACCATAAGTTAGGTATGATTTGGTTGGCTCCCTCCTTGAAAGAGCTTGAAGGTATTCTATGCACACCGAGTGATGCAAATTGCGAGTTCTATATATCGTTGCCCAAAAAGACAATCAAATTAGGGCACGATAGATACTTGCAGGATCTCGAACAGAGGTGGTCGGACCGGGAATGGGAAGCGGGATCGGGCAGCACCGTCTGGTTTCGCTTCAAATATATGCAAACGGCGCCCGAGTATGAATTACTCCGTAATTGGGTGGAGGTCATTGCCCGCGTGATGGAAATAGCTTTGGCTGGCCCCGATGAATATAAGAGATGCCTCGAAGCCATCTTTAGGATCCAGTATGAGGCTAACCAAGGCGATGTGGCTTGGGAGCAGCTGATGAAGCATGTCCTCAAGCTGGGACACCGCATCCCGGACTGGCGGAACCAACTTGCCAGATACGAGCAAGGAGAGATCATCGCGGACGTGCATGAGAATGGGCTACTACGGAAGCGGATGGGCTCTTTTTATAGCCAACCCCCCGCGTAATACAAGCGGTCTAGACGTCTTTGGGATGATGAAATGACTTGGTTTTCGCACGCATTTATATATCTCTACCTATTTGCATGCTTTTCTAATAGAGCCCAAGTTCCTTTGACCACTGAATCTTTTGCCACTGTGTACTCTGTACCTAGTACAGGCCTCAGGGGTTTCAAATGTTAATTATTGACCAACCAAAAGGTACCAGTACTTTGTCCTCCATATTTCCTCGCGCTTTGAGAAGGTATCTGCTCTTTCTTGCCACTGATCATCACGTTCCCCTGCTGACAGCTTCACAAATGAAAGTAAAGCATTTTGCCCTTTCAGCCTACCTACGCGGGCAGGGGGGTATTCTGGACAGCGGTCCAGACAGCATTTCTCGTCTCAACACGATGTGCAGCGGGCTGGAGACGTGTATGAATACCCGTTTTGGCCAAACATCATCTTGACAAGATATTGTGATTGGTCAATTAATGGTGCTAGCCTCAATAGGGCTTAAATCGTAAAGATAATGACTAACCGAAAATGCTCATTGGCCCGGAACAGCATGTCATGCCCGCTATGCAGGCCCATTAGGCTTAAGCTGCAACGGCAAAAATTGAAGCTTCTCACGATGATTGAATTGATCGATCAATTGCTTCAATTCAAGGTCTTTTTTACGGGAATTCGAACACATGACTACGACTTGCGGCAAGTGCTACGAGCTGCGATTTTAACCACTACGGCATTTCACACATTTCACGGGGTAATTCTTAGGAGAGGTTGTTGCAAATTTGATCTATATACTTAGGTTAAGGAAGGCGCGGCAGGCTCGGGCTGCTGGCCGGCTTGCAAGGCTGTTGGCCCGTCGAAAATGCTCTTGCCTAGCTTGGAAGGCTATTGCCCGGGTTGAAAGGTTGTTGAACGGGTTGAACAGCTGTTCAGCTTGAACAGCGTTTTTGGCCTCAACATAAGAAGACCTTCTAACATGACCTTCTAGCCGCAGCAGGCTATCAAGGGCTACATTATGCACAGTGTGAACACCATGAAAAGGCCTCACATAATTAAGCTCTAGCCAATCAATAAAAAGTTTACTGTGCTCCCTACAGTGTGTTGAGCCAGTTGAGCACTGTGAATCACGTCAATGAGCATGGTATGAGGAGCATAGCTGCGAGCTTTATGGAGAAGAACATCACCTTTTAACATTTCAAACCCCTGCAACCTGTAAATACAGTATTGATGTTCATTCCATCATCGGCACCCAGCCTGCATCAATAATAAACCAGAACAAGGCTACCAACCCCCCCCATTCTTCCCTGGCACAGACCCATCATCTTGTTGGGCCGCCCCCCATACCGACTCCTCCACCTCCCGCTGCTCCACCTCCCGCTGCTCCAGCTCGGCCTCGAGATAGGTTGCGATGGGGAAATATTTCCTCCTTCTGGCTACGTCGATGGGACTCTCGCCTCCTGTAGATCTCGCCTCGAGGCGATCCCCATGTTCGACAAGAGCCTTGACCATTTGATAGGCCTTGTGCTCATCCATTGTTCCATAGAGGCCCAGAAGCAAGGGCGTCTCCTCCCTATTATTGGTGGCATTGGGTTCGGCACCTGCCTCCAGAAGCTGATCAACAATGGCCGAGTTGCCATGCCTAGCAGCCAGGTGCAGAGGTGTATTGCCACCCTGATCTTGGAGGCCGGTGAGGTGTACAGCGGCTGTGTGATCCACGCGCTCGGTAATGACGGAAATCAGGGCCGTGGTAGCATCTCTGTTGGCCGCCATGTAGTGGAGTGCCGTCTTCCCTAGCGAATCCACCGCGTCTAGCTTGGCGCCGGCGTCAACGAGCTCTTGGATAACCTCCCATTTCCCCTCGGAGCTTGCTAGGACGAGAGGTGTACGACCATTCTTGTCCTTGATCTCAAAGTCGGCAGAAATTCCGCAAAATGAGCTTATGCAGCGATTCTGCGTAGCCAGTACAGCCAGGTGCAAGGGCGTCAATCCATCTTTGTCCTGAGAGTTCAAGTTCTCCTTGAACATCTTCACAACCAGGATGTGACCCCCGGCTGCAGCCCAGTGCACGGGCATGCGGCCGTCAAAATCTTGGATGTTGGATATTGTCGTCTTGGTGGGTTTTCCTTCAGCTTCGCTCTTGCTCCTTACCCGGGCATCGTTCTCCAACAGATTGTTCACCAGTTGGCAGTGGCCTTCCCCGGCCGCCAGGTGCATCGGGGACGCCCCATTGTTGGCCTGGCTATCCAACCGAGCACCCTTGTCGATTAGAGTCTTCAAAATCTCCCAGGACCCCGACAAGCAAGCGTGATGTGCTGCTGTAAGCCCGCCGAAGTCTTCAAGACCAACGTTGGGGCCCAGATTGAGGAGACGTTTAGCAGCCTCGGTGTTTCGGCTCGCCGCCGCGCGATGCAGCGGCGTCCAGCCTGTAACGTCTTGAAAGTTGACAAAGGCACACTGCTCAGGAGGCACGCCGTCGTCAGTCACAAGCAGTGTGGCCTTCAGATGTGCCGGCAACTCCTCGTCTGTGCTCTGGTAAAACCCATCATCCATCTCTCGACCTTGACGACTGTACAGCCTGGTCATGTGTCCCAGGAAATCCGGCGCCAGGTTAGTTCTTATGGCGTTCTTTATTTGGCTCCGAAGGAACTCGTGCCAGCCTCGCAGGTCGGTGGGCCTTAGTCCGTAGCTCTGTTCGACCCTGCCCTTCATGCTGTGAAACAGCTCCAGCAGCCATGCGGCAGCACGTTCGCTAATGCCGCTGGTGCCTTGCGCGTACATTTGAATCAGATTCAAGGCATCTGCGGTAGCCATGTCGAAATATTCGATCTCCCCCGATCTGTATCCGCACGTGACCCTCCTCGACATGGAGGCGAACAAAGGTTGAGGGAAGGGCAGCTTGCCTACCACGCTCAAAGACCATATAAGCTCCAGCAAGGTTTCTTGCTCAGATCTGACGCTAACTCGGGCAAAAGCCTTGGACAGCCGAGCCAGATGGCTATTCCAAAGCGCGGTTCCTTGCTCATTGGAGTCGCTTGTAGCATTCCGCCTACACTCCGTCTTCCCCGAGAGGGGTTCTTCGAGCGTCTCAGCCATGGACCACATGAATGAATATAATAAATGTGTTGCGTAAACGTCCAAGAGCGAGCCAGTGTCCATAGGAACCTTGCAATGACTCCAGCTGGAGAAGTTGGAACTGGGGCCCTCCCCCCATCCCCTCGAAATGTCACCGATCGCCTCCATTGTCTCATGGTCTTGGGGGGCCCAAGTTTTCATGTCATGAATCACCCGTTCCTTGTTTGCGTAGGCCTCGCCTTCGCCTTCAATGGGCCTGATATATTCCCACGCCTGCGGGACCGACATCGCATCGGTAGGGTCCACGGATGTCCATAGTGACAAAACTGCCACGAGGTCATCAGCTTCAACCTTCCAGGCGTTTCCCTTAAATATAAGGTCAACCCAAGCCAGCTCAGTCCGGTCCCGTTCTCGAATACGCACGTTGAGAAACCATCGGAACCCCTCAGGTCCTGGCCCCCGTGGCCCCCGTGGACCATGGGGGAAAAGGGTGTTCAGGGCCACTTCCAGAGCAGTCGCGAGGTTTGTCGCGGTTCGGTTTGGCGTGTGGCAAATCTTTGTAAGTTTGTTCAGCCCTCGCCGCGACAGTAGGATACTTTGCGCTTCCGAGTCCGTCGACTGATGGATCATTGGCCAGGTCAATGTCTTGAGAGGCCGGTGCTGAGCTCCCCTACACATGATGATCCTCCATGGGGTGGTCGTAGGGTCTTCTGTTGCGTTTCTAGCCTTCATCACCAGCTTTTTGGCCAACCAGTCTAGCTCAAAACCAGCGGCAAGGTTTTGTTCCACAAAGTAATTAGTGAAACCGGGGCGTGCGATGCATCGTATGATAGTCACGACGCCAATAGCAACTAGCTGTGCCAGCGATGCAACCGAGTTCATACCCCTGAGACCGACGAACTGTATAACAGTCCCGGAGACGCCGAACAGGACACCGACAACTGTTTTGAATGACTGAAGGGTACCATTTGCCCTGTTCCGACGGGACCGTGCAACAATGGAGCAAGGCACGGCGGGGCTGAAAGCAAACGGCTCAAACACTTGGTCGTTGACTGTCTGCTTATGCTGAATCCAGTGGACAACCATCTCGAAGTTGTCATCCGCCCGATATAAGGTCTCTGTGGTACTCTTCTCGACCACGTGGGCACAGAAAAATACACCAAGCGCCAGAAACAAGGTGCCAGTGATCGCAGCCGGAAGCGCATAGTCGGGGGTGGGCTTGCCTTTCTTGAGTTGGAACTTTGGGTGCTTATCCGTGTAGACGAAGAATCCCACAATAGCCATCTGTACGAGAGCCCCGAAAAACGCAGCCACCCCGATCCTCGTTCTCCCGTAGGTCTTTTGCAGGTTTAATGCCAAATTGGGCGCCTCGGGCTCGATGTCATGGATGACAATCAACGTGGGCTGGGTGTCGGGTTATTATGGGACTCGGTGGCCTGGGAACTGGAAACGGCGGTGCTTTGAATGGGTGAGAAGAACCGGGCAGCTTTGGCAATATCATCAACTGTGGCTCTAGGGTGCGGTACCCCAGCAAAACATTTTAATATGGCAATGAACTTTAGAGCCAAGTAAACGCCCATAAATATTACCACAGTAAATAAGTTGAGACGAATTTGGTCTATGCTCCTAATCTAATTTACGAATCAATCTAACACGAACTCGCATCTCCGCCTGTCCCGCATGCTCCCCTCCCAGTACCACACTACTCCGAGCTAGGTAGCCTGAATAATCTGAACGAGTCCGCTTGGAGCATCCTCAGCAAACAACAGCTCGGCGGATCCCATGCTTCTTTCAATCAAGTCTCTGCCGCGCTTAAACATGTCCTTTTCGTACTCGGCAACAGCACAGTCCAAGTCGTCGCCAGTCCCAAACTCAAGAATCTTGTCCAGAAGAACCAGAGAGTCGTACATGGCACAGTTGACCCCCTCGCCAACGAATGGAGTTGACACGTGGGCTGCATCGCCGATCAGAGTGACTTGAGGCGTGTGTTCCCAGCTCAGAGAGTCAGGTGCCATGTGGTAGAGAGGCCAGTAGCGGAAGCCGCCCTCGCTGTTGGCGATGATACCCTTGAGTTCATCGTCCCAATCTGAAAAGTAGTCCGGTCGAGACAGGAAGAATTCACGGGCCAAGGCGCCGTTGTCAGCGACAAGGTCGACGTTTGCGTTGCCGAGAGCAAAGGCCTTCTCGCTCACTGTAAGACCGAGATAGATTCGGTAGGAACCGTCGCTCATCTGCTGAACAGCCAGATGCTTCCTTGAACCAAACGCAAGCATGCTCCCGTGGCCGACCCTGGCTTCAACTTGAGGGTAGAATGGGTTGGCAGGCGAGATCTTGCCCTCGATATAACTCTTGCCAGAGTATTTGGGCTTTGCATTTGTGAGCTAAGGTAGGGAGTGTTAGTCATTTCAATAATGTATTTCCTGAGGATGATGGACAGATAACTTACCAAGTGCCGCACCTTGCTCCAGGCTCCGTCGGCCCCAACCACCAGACGGAAGCCGGTAGCTTTATTTCCATCTGCAAAATGAATGACCACGTTTCCCTCAAAATCTCTTTCCACATTCTTGACAGCTTTGTTCCACCGGATCCTATCAGAAGGAATCGAGTCGAGTAGAAGTTTGCGAAGCTGAACTCTGTCAATCTCCGGTGCATCTCGTCCCTCACCAAACTTGACGAGCTGCTTGCCCGTCTTGTCAGCGACTTGGGCCACGGTTGCATCCCGGCGAGCGAGCTTCTCAAACTCAGTAGATAGCCCTCCACGCTTCAGAGCTTCCTGTCCTGTCGCTCCGTGGATATCAAGAGAGCCACCTTGTCCGGGGGGAGAGTTTTCAGAGATGTTGCGTTCGTAGACAACGTAGTCGATATTGTTGCATTCAAGAAGACGGGCAAGTGTGAGGCCACTGGGGCCACCGCCGATAATCGCGATTTGAGGTGCCATTGCGAGAGTGATGTAATGTGTGAAGAAGGGTATGATGTGTAGAAGATTGTGAGCTGGTTTGAATGATCTGTAGACTACCTAACACTTTGGAGGAGGAGGAGGAGATAACTATATAGTCTAGAATGGGATGAGAATTAGATAAAATCCGTCATTGCCAAAATCTCACCACATTATGATCGTCCCGGGACGATCCAACATATGAAGTTGAACCCAAAGCTGCGATAAATGCAGCCGAATTGCCGCCTCCGATTGGACAAGCCCGGCTGCCAGAGTCCGTTAGTCGCGGCATAAGCTCCGGGTCCAAAGACCGCGACTGGTCATCGCCGGATGATGACGGCCTCCATTCCGGAGCTAACCAATAGGATCGACCGTAAGCAAGCCAAACCTTCCCCTCCAGGATCCGGAAGGCCAACCCTCTCCTCTTCAACACACATTGACTTATGTCCCCTGAAACAAGTATGAATAACAACGCATCCTCTACGGGCTCGGAGTTGCCCCGATTCGCTGTGAGTGCATCATTCCAGGAAGATGAGCATGCAATCTCTAATCATGAGGAGCAGTGTGACTTTTGTCGCGAAAAGAAGATCAAGTACGTTGTTAGTTCCTCCGTTTGTCACGAATGAGCCGCCCACTGACTTGGTCAGATGTTCTAAAGAACTCCCCAAGTGTGCAGCTTGCAAGCCGTGGCCCTCTGAGTGCATATACTCGAAGCAAGGGGCGGCTGTAAAGAGCCGGGTCCTGAAAGCAAGGTGAGTGATGCTTTCATGCCCAACTTGGCCGTAAAGTTGACAGTCACAAAGGGACGGTGAAGAGATACGGCTTCAGCCTACAACCGTATCAGAACCACTCAGAGTTGAGGATAGACTCCGGCGCATCGAGAACAGTTTGGAGCTTCTGAACAACTCTGTAAATCAGTTGCTCATCGCCTCCGTCAGCAGAGCAGCACCTCACGTCAGTAATGCCTCTAACGAAAGCGGGAACCTGGGCCCTGCCGAAACCGAACGACGACCGCCCGAACAAGCAAATACCTTCTCACCCCTGGATGAAGCGGCAAGAATACTCCAGTCCTTCCAAGAGACATCAGGCCCTTCACCCGAACATCAACAGGCGCAATCAAGCCTCCAAGGCCTTTCCGATGTTCTCACGAATGCGTCGCTTCATCACGGAACAGCCAATGAAACCGCTCCGGGCAGCAGGTTTTACATCCCATCTAAAGAGACAGGTTATGCATTGATGGGCCAGTTCTTGAAACACTCTGAGCTTGGAGACTTTATGTTCCTCACGCCCTCAGACGAGATTCTACGTCAAGTCTTGTTCGAGCCAGAAACTGTTTCCGCCAAAGCATGGGTTGTCTTTGTCAATTATATGCTCCTTGCTCTGACGACTGGAAGTGAAGAGCATGTTGGTGCTGCTACGGCTTTTAGAAAGAACATGCGTCTGGCCCTGGATGACGCGAAAATCTTCCTTGAGCCGAGCGAGGTCAACATTCAGACCTTGATATTGCTTGCCCTGCATGGAGAAGACTTTGCGCTGCCCAACATGTCTTGGATGCTGACGGGACAAGCTTGCCAACAAGCCCAAGTGCTCAAGCTACACTCGGCCACCAACTCTGACGCCTCATCGCCGGACCAGCAACGCCGATTATGCCTGTTTTGGGCGTTGTTCATGGCTGATAAGTCGTGCTCCTTGGCATTTGGACGCCCGGTGTTTCTCCCCACGGAGTGGTTCCAAGATGTGCCGCTGCCACAGTTCGAATACCTTCAGCGATTTCACGCCCAGCAATCACAAGACCAGCCAGCAAAGTCGGCATTCGGGGCTTACTTATTCCTACAAACTATCGAGTTTTCCAAGTTGATGGGATTTATCATCAAGTCGAAAGGGGTCAGCTCAGAAAGAAATACGCTATATAGTCTACTGGACAGCTGGTATCAGCAAACTTACGAGGTACGTCCTCCAGCGACTGTGAGACCCTTGACTGACAATCCTCAAGCTTCTTTCCCAGGCCCGGGATTGTGAGACGGAAAGTCACAACGCGGCGCAGTGTCGTGAGATGAGCTTGGGTATTCTGTCTGTTCAATTCCGATACTTGACTGCCTGTATCATTCTCGCGGGTTCCAGCTCGGAGAATGACGATCTACGGGTTTCCCAGGCAAGACAAACGATATCCCTGCTTCCGCACATGGTCTCCAACTGGAATCAAGTCTATAACCCAGCTGTCTGGTAAGCTATCAAACTGAAGCCCAGCCGGTTCTGTGAACGTGGTTACTAACCCTTAAGGGAACTCCTATACTTTCCATTTACGCCGTTCTTCGTCTTATTTGGCAAAATTATGAGGGACCCACAAGCTTCAACAGCGTCCACGGACCTTGAGCTACTAGCAACAACTAAAACATACTTTTCAAGAATGCGCACGCAGCTGTGCGTGCTTGCCAGCGTCTCTTCTAAGCTCGAGCATACCGCTGGAGTGTTCTTGAGATTCGCCAAAGATCACGTCACTCAGCATAAGTCCGGATCACTGGCACATCAGAGGCCCGAAGAGGACATGATGACTGATTTGCCCTTGACAATCCCGGACTTTGTTCAACAGGGCTGCTCATTTCCTGGCACTGGGGACAACCAACAGCAAGGCACCTTGGGGGACTTAGACATGGATACCGTTTTACATTGGCTCCCGGAAGATCTCTACATGCGAGAGACGACAGATATTAGCTTAGAAGGGGAGCCTGATGAAGCAGCTCCTGGACAGGAGAGCTGTGGGATGAAGCGCAGCTTCGACAATACCTTTGATTGGTTCTCTTGGGACACTTATTACGCTAGTGGGACGATTCTGTAGTTTATTGGCCTCTTTTCCTCCGAGATATGCTCGGTTTCTGCCGAATCTTGACACTGGGTCAACAGTCGACGATGGCAAGTATGTTCGCCTAGAGCAATGGTAACAGCCTTGACCTATATCTATTTACAACACACGGAAGAAAACAGCCATACTTTCACACTAGAGATACACGCCCAGTGAGTGTTTACTCAGTAGGGGCAGGCGGGTCAGCCGAATAAATCTGGGCAACGAAATCAACAGGTGTGTAAGACTGCGGTCGACCCTCAGCGATAGAGTTGCCAAAATGCAAAAGCGTAGCCGGCGTAAACGGATCCGGAGACGCCTTGGAATAGAACTGGCTCCAGGGGGTGCCCGCCTTTGGGCGACATCCAGGACTGCACTCTCCCCGCTGAGCGTGGCACACCAGAGGCTGTCCAGCGACGGGCTGGTCGCAGTAAACGGGTGAGAACCAGCTAATGGTAGGCAACTGACAGGTGATGATTTGAGGCGGAAAGTAGTCGTCGGTTCCGTAGCTGACGCAAACGTACTTGCCGTTGGTTTGGCGTAGAAGGTTGGTGCAGGGTTCGACGGTGAAAGCCATGGGTTCGTAGCCATCGGCCGTCGTGCTGAGGACGATGGCGGAGCCGTGCTGGCCGTTGCTTCTCATCACTTGGTTTCCTCCGCTGCCCTGGACGACTGCCTTGAAGGCTGGGTTGGGGTTAGGGGTAGCACAAGGGTCCACCGAGGTGGAGGAAGTGGAGGCAGCCTCGGATGTGGAGGACTCTGCGGACTCTGTGGTAGACAGGGTAGTGGATCCGGAAGTAGCAGGCTCGGTCGAAGAGGTAGACTGGGTTGCGGAGGCAGATGCAGTGGGCTCGGTTGACGACAAGGCGGTCGTGGACTCAGTAGAGAGGGTGGTAGAATCAGCGCTAGAAACAGTGGTCGAGAGAGTTTCGGAGGTGACGAATTCGGTTGAAGAGGCAGCCCCAGTAGTCTCGCTTGACTCTGTCGCCTTGGAGGTCTCGGTTTCGGCCTCAGTGGATGTTTCTGTCAATGTGGATGACAGTGACACCTCCGAAGAGGTCACCGAAGTCGCAGCCGCAGACGAAACAGTCACGACCGAAGATGACCCTACAAAATTTCAATTAGCAAGACAAGTCCAGTTCATGAAACATGTTCAACTCACCCGACTGTGGGATGCATGGCGACGCAAGCGACTCGGCCGAGAAGAGGCCCAAAGCCAAAGAAAGAAGGACACCAGAACGCATTGTTGAACGATTAACGAAAGAATGAAATGAACGATGGCTGAACTAGAAGAAAAATAGCCCGCCATGGCTTTTTATTAGTTTTGGATGGCTTGATACAATAAAAAGGGGCCGCGGCCGTTGGTCGTGCTCAATCTCAAAGGATGGGTCTTCAGATTCAATAGTTGCTGCATTGGCATCCTTGGTTGGTTAGCTGTCATCAATAGCTTTCTTCAACCACAGCTGAGGTGGGCCAACACGAGAATAAGGATCTTGGCTAAGCAATAGTTTGATATCGACCCCAGTCACCTCGGCCGGGACGGAAGAGACGGGCGGAAATAAAGGCCGAGAAAGAGGGTCTTGGTCTTCTAGCTCAGTTATCCCATTAAGAGCCGAGCTTCAGCGATAACAAATAAGATAATGCAACATTTCCTCCTGTGATCAAGTGGAAAGCAAGGTAGGCTAGATCAGATATCGCAAAAGTACATGTCTTTACACTTGGTTGCCAATGTTGCTGATGACGTCTTTTCTTACTGTCAGCTTTAGTTGGGTTATTAATATGTTATTTTTGTACCACGAGTTCAACCACCACTGTGTTCTTAACAATCAAGAAAACAGAGCAAGACTTGGTTGCAAACATGGCGCCATCAAGTGCATCACGGTCTCAACTATAGGGCCAATAGGTGGTCGGCGTAATATTACGCCG